>JBBHKD010000019.1:3299-21076 GCA_037447605.1 Zygnema circumcarinatum
AACTAACAAAGTTAGCGTCTGCCCCAATATCTAGCAGTATCACTGCAGGGTGGCCATTGGCTGACCCGGTGAAGGTCATTGCACGATGGGCAAGATGGAACATGGATCGCACTATATGCAAGGGGTGAGGACTGTTGTTGCAGCGCCCTCCCTTGGTGGGGCTGCCACTTCTCCTCTACCCTAGGTAGAACTCGACATCTTCAATGAATTGCTCAATCACACAAAGCACGCTAAATGCAAGAGAACAACTCAGCGGAAATATGAAAATGTAAGGAGAAAGCCACCAGCCTAAAACTCCTTAAGATAAAGATGAAATACAACTTGACAACACTAGAGCCAAGCTTCAAGCACCTCTCTCAAGCTACGTGAATAAACCACCCACTACAAGCTGAACTCTTCCCACTATCTCCTTGGCCCTAAGCAAGACAGCCTCACTCCCAATGTGAGTCACGAGAAGGTTAACTTCTACCAAACAATCTAAGCCTTAAATACAATATGGCGCCATTAGTGACATTGTCACGTCACGGCCGCACATGCTACGCCTTGCAAGACCCTTATCCCGATCCTAATCTCGCGTCGTTGGATCCTCGTCAGCTTGCACGGATCCAGCACATCAATGCCGTCAGATCCGCCTCAGCCTTATCTCCATCCGAGTCCTCCACCGTAGGATCTGACTCCTCATTACTTGGCGTCTTGGGACCCCGTAAGCCTGGCGCTACGGCCTAGGCGTGCAGGCCTTCAATTTAACCCGACCGTGGCGCCTTCCGGTGTGCGCATTAACCAATGAATCATTCGCGACTCCGTACCTTGTCGGTTACGCTCCGTCGCGCTGATTCGCGCCGCGTCACTTCTCGATTTGTCGGCGTCGCGCCACGTCTATCGACTCCGCCACGCCGGCGCCGCTCACCGACCAATGTCCGTACATTGAGGTCTGGCCTTACAATCATTACCCAGCGATTGGCTCCACGACGTGCGATGCCTTGCCTTGCCATCCGGACTCTCGCTATCACGCACACCCCTTAAGACTTGTACGGTCGCTGAAACCCCTCGTACAATGTGGACGCTTTTGAGCACACACCTCTTTGGGGAACTTAGTACCAGCAACGGTGCAACAAGTCGCGGCTGCTTTACACTAGCGGGGCAGAGCCGTGTCCTCCACACCAAGGTGTAGGGGGATCCAACCAGTGAACTGGTGGATCCTTCCATCGTCTGCACTAGCTTATGCCCTTTCCTCAGCTGTTTCACCAACCGCCAGTTGGCGTTGGGAAAAGTGCGAACTGCCAAGTGCTGAGGAACCAGCACATGCAGCCCAAGGATGTGGGAAGTATCCCGCAAGACAAGCAAGGCATCCATGGCACATCTCATCAAGACATCATCCCCCATAACATTGAGAATTGAAACATGCCACTGGCCACGCATCATTACATCCATAAACCTGAGGGAGTCACCCGCGATTGGCGGGGACATGGAATCCGAAGCTGCTTATGACACACAGAATCATTGTTGCACCCCAAGGTCTGCCCAACAAGTTAAGAATGTCCGTGGACCTAAGCCACAAAAGTCCCTTAACATTGACGGCAACTGTTCTCCCATCCCCTAACCTGCTTACTCCACCAGCAGCGACTCCTAAACTGCTGGTGGGTTGGGGTTTTCCGGCCCCTTGCCCTTCCTGTCCTTGGAGTTCAGAGGGCAATCCCGGGCCTTGTGCCCCTCCTTGCGGCAGCGGAAACACTTGTTCTCCCGCTGCATCTTCTCCATTTCCTGCAGGTGTTCAACCTGCGGCCATGCGGTGGGTGGGCGTGCAGCCACTTCCACGTTTGCCCGACTTATTCTTTCACCTTAAATACTTGGCAGGTCTTTGAAAGTCGCCTTCCGACCGTCCGCGTCGCCCGACCTCTGGGGTCGGGGAAGGACTACATGCGCTGCGGTGGTGTCCAACCTGAATGTTTGCACATCAAAGTGCATTCGAGTGTGGGGTCCCCGCAGGTTTTGATCCGTGGGTTGGATTACTTGGCTTGCTTCCTCAGTGTGGCTTCAAGCCATTCACGAAGTGGAAAAAAGAACTTCCTTTGTCTAGGCTTGTGAGTGGTATTTGGGGCACCACTTGTCGCGAGGTCTCATGGCTTGCTTGGCTACCGGTTTGGACAATGATGCGAAACTTATCCCAGGCCTCCAAGCGGGATCAGGCCCAAAGTGTTTGATAAGTTCATGCAGACCTTCCCAATCGTCCCAATCTCATCGGAGAGGCCCTCATTGCCAACAAGCACCTTTACTGGCGGTACTCTGAAGAGTCTAAGTGTCAGAGGAGAGGGCGTGAGCTCAATGCTGGTACAAAAAGGCTTCGGATGGTCTCCCCTCGGCACCAGCCCCGGAAGCTCCCCCTTGAACCCCTACTAGCATGGAGGACCGGGGAGGTTGCCCAATGAGAGCCACGCCCCGGCGTGGCGGCGAGATCCTTAGCCGAGTTGCTCGGGCGAGGACAAGCCGATGGTCTACCGCCCATCTCGCGGTAGCGTCGGGGTGGCCCGGCGCCCGTCGTCTTGGCCGGCGCCGCGGCTAGAATGCAGCGGTCGGACGCAATGCGACCCGTCCCGTCACGATCTGGGGCCGGTACTTATCAAAGATGCGCGCATCACTGGCGAATTACAGCGCCGCCCGGCTGGCCGGCGTCGCGGCGGCGTGGCAAATCTCTGGTCGCGGGGATGGTATGCGATTAGATCAAACATAATACGGTGGGGCCGATCTGATCAAAAGGTCAACACCCAGCCACAAAGGATGCGAGCCCAAGACCTCTACGGTCTTGGCGTCCTAACCTATCCACGCCCGGGCGAGATGAAGGGATAGTCATAGTATCACTATGAGTACGCCTCCAGGGTCACGCTGTGTCACAACTAAAATCTAGCCCCTTCAGCCGTGCGCGGAATTACACTTCAGGGTTCAGCAAAGAGAGGGAGAGAGCGAGAGAGAGAGAGAGAGAGCGCTTCCGAGTGGGGAGCAGCCCCTGAAGGGCGTGCCACCGTATGCCGGTATGTTGGTTGGGTGGCGACAGTCACCCACATATACCTTCCCCGTTGAACCTCTACCGGCGCGGATTGGAGCCGGTACGTCAATGGCAAAAGAAGCGCCACGTGTCCCTCTCGACGCATGGAGTGAGGGTACCCTGCTGTCTGAGGAATGCTGCGCCGCATTCAGTAGCGCGCCGGCATGGCCAGCTATATCGGTGCGCGATTACGAACCCTACGTAGCGGCGGCGGGCCGACCGGCAGTCCTGTCCGATACCATCGGGTAACAAGATTCGCATCGCGGACGGACGGCCGAAATTCAAAAAGGGGATCGGGCGTGGCCAGATCAATCAGCGGAGGACGGATTGGTCCGTGGTGCCGATCGCCTGTGATCCTCCTCCTGGCGAGAGGAGGGACCTTGACCGGTGGCGTGGGGCCCATGGGGTATGGCGGCCGGTTGGAACCGATTCTTAAGGTTCGAACCTAGGACCTCCCTCGTCCTATAGGGTATCCGATGCTTTAACCGTTAGGTACTGCATTGGATGGAAACATAAAGCCACGCCCGGCTCTAAGTAAACCTTAGGGTATTTGTAGCGTTTGGCTGTTTCTCCCCATTGAAGATAATGAGCGCCCTGCGTTCCGCGTGTGTGAAGGTAGTAAAGGCATTTCTAAGTAGTTTCCAGCGTACGCGTCGAACTCCTGCGTGATAACCCGGGAGGGCTCGGCGATAATCGGTCAAGTCCTTTCGAGGATTCTTGGCGGCCGTGAAGAAGAGCTAATTTTCGGTAGGTTGCAGCAACAATGCTTTGGGAAGCCTTGCTTTCTATTGACTCACCAGCGAAATAAAAATGTTTATATGGCTGCACAAAGCAGAAACTTCATTAGGTTTCCATTACGAACCATACGCTCCTGGTGGACATTACTTTTGAGTTGACAATGTTTCCTTTTCTAGCCAGAAAACAGACTCTAGGCAATCGACCACTCGTAAAATCTCTTGTAACAAAGAGCTTGACAAAATATTTTTGCAATTACAATCAGTTGGCATACTTCCATCTTCATAAAACTTAGGCTACAACCTTCCCACTACCATGTAAAGATGATGACAAAAACATGATTACAGAACTACGATAACAAGCTCCAGAGTAGATTGCTTGAACATGAGACTGTTTTCACAACACTCGAGTCATCAGGCTGTCATATGTCGTCAGACTTTTCTAGTGTTGGTATGGAAATTCTTCACAATGTTGTAAACATATCGTCGTAAATATCGTAATTGCTGGCATTACATAATGAAGGAACATACCTATCTGCCTTCTTGAAAAGTAATCATCCGTTTTGACTATCAGACATATGCCATATGGACCAAAGCTCGAGTATTGTATTTTTGATTTTTCAGCCTTTGGGCGCTTCCTGAGCTTCTATCCATATAGTTCAGCTTCTCTCTCAAGGATGCTGCACTAGACTCAAGCGTACAACGTGCAGAGTGAAGGGCAAAACTTCCAAACTTGAAATGGCTTATGGAAGGATGGGACGGCCAGGACAGAGGAAACCCCTTAGTCACGCAGAAGAGGCGCACTATGGATCCTTCGGTACTGATGTCATCTTGATTGGGCTAAATGAAGAGGATAATGTAAATGACAAGGAGTGCAGATCACCCGATTGCATAAAGCGATTCCCCACGAAAAGGTCTGAAATAGCAAGTGCGACAACTGCCGATGTGATGTCTTGGGTTGTATTAATTTGTGTAATGGAAAATGGGAGTAATAACTATTTCTGCTCACAAAGAAATCGCTAGGTCTTGTAACCAGTGGAGCAGTAGATTAAACCCCGGCAAGCAGTAAGAAATGCATGATCCTTTTTGCTTTTTGATTCATTTATTTGAGCAGGCTGTTCTGTTTGATTTTCTCTCGTCCTTATGTTCCCTTACATTTGACGGGCTTAATATCTTTCTTTCTTTCATTTTACGCATTTTCCAAAACCTATTTTCCTATTTAAACGGCTTGTTAGAAACTCCGATGACATTAGTATCGTCCAGATTGCTGCCACTTTTCGTTGTCGGTGCATTTCACTAATGCAGCGATGACAAGCTGATATATTTGTATACTTTGTAGACATCAAACCTAATTGAAATGGAGAGAGTATTTACATCAGCTATGTTCTTCACTCAGATACTTCAAGTTAGTTTTCCTCTGGTCTTTCACGTCATTGAATAGAACAAGCTTGCCGCCTTACAGGCACAGTTGCTTAATTTATAGGGGGCTCACATGCACTTTAGCTTCAATAACCCTTGCTCATGCGGATCGTTTTGAGCAAAGATAAAGAAGATGTCCCAGCCAGCCTCCACAGCCGTCATCACTTCCTTGCTCCTCGTCGACACCCATACACTCTTTTCTCGGGCTGCTTCTGACTGCTCCCTATTCGTAGCTGGAGTAGACTGAGCTGCAGAAATAGCCTCTCTCCTTGGCACAGTTTCAAACATTGCTCTGATGTTTTTTAAACAGCAATTTCCAAAGGGTTTCTTGCAATAAAGCGAGCGTGTTGGAGAAACAAGAGACCTTCGAGTAAAAGCATTCCGGCAGGCATTGAAGGCAGGGCTTGTCTGTGCGACAGAGGCCATGGCTCCTGCACTGCGGGCGCCGTGTCCGTCAAAAGCTCACGAGGCGAAACGCACGACGAGCTATTCTCCTCGGCGCATCCAACCATTTGCCCTAAAAATTCTGCCAGGGAGGAAGAAACCATATTTTATTTAGGTTATGTTTCCCTTGTAATTGATGATTGCGCCTGCTTTCTTTCCGCTTGTCAGTGATTTACCTCTTATTTTAGCTGCCTAAATGCTGCCCCTGCTTACTAGTCATCACATTGGCAACCATGAATGTGGGGGAGGAGTGGTCCGGTCTTGCAGCTGCACCCTCGCCAGCACCCGGTTCCTTGCCCGGGGGAGGCCCCCACGGGGTGTGGGGTGGCTTAAAATATTTGGCAAACATAAGCGTCATTGGAGGCATTTCCTGCATTCTACTGTTCCTTCTCGTAAAGCTGCAAGATGACCATCGTCTGCCGCATCCTGTACATCTTGTATCCAAGTTGGTGGCAGTGTGGAAAACCACCGATGAACAAATTGCAAGACTGTGCGGTGCAGACGCCAGTGACTATCTTGCTCTTTTGGTATGTGTCGCTTCTTCAGTCACTTTAGGTTGTGTTTTATAAAGCATAATAAGTATTTCCAAAAAAATCGTATGTCCTTCATTCCCTGAACTCCTGGGTTAATCAGGAATGCCTGCGATCTTAGTTGTTGCTTCTAACTATTTACTCCTTGAAAAAACTAAATAATAGGTAAATAGGTGAATATCTAAAAAACCAAGAGGTTTAATAGTATAATCCATCTCAATTAAATCGGCCCACGCTTTCATGGTTTTTATCTGAATGTTCGAAGAGTTTGATGGACTGCCACCCACCTAATTTTGCTTAGTAGTCCCGATATTGCACGTACTCTTTTCAGCGGGTGATCTTCTTCACATTAGCATTGCTGGCGGTTCCAGGCCTTCTGGGTACTGATCCCAGTCCATATGTATATACTGGGGATGTGCCCATCAACGACCAGCTCGTGGCAGCGACTGTCTCACCTACCTTCAGGCTCCCATGGTTTTGGCTCCATGTTGCTTTCGTGTGTGGTGTTTGTCTACTAGTGCACAGCTCCCTCGAGTGGCTAGAGACCCGCCTACAAGCTGCCAGGTTTCGACAAGCGGGTGCTCTGGATTCGATTTCAGCTTTCACAATAATGATTCGCGGAGTGCCAAGGGGTCTGGCTCAGGACAAGCAGGTGAGTTACAGAGGCTTGAAAATAAAAATTTAACTCTGGTAAAGAAATTTTCTAAGTGGTCTAATGTGTCATATCCGTACGAGCGAACAAATCATGCGAATGTGAATGAAGTTTTGAATAAGCAACCATGATAATGACCTTGAAACTTTTTAGCTGGGTTAATAAACCTAATGTCACCTACTTGTGTGAAAATGCGGCACCTGAGCCTTTTCTTCTGAGTGAGGCTGGGAATTGCAGCCCTTGACGGAGTTCTTTGAGCATCTTTACCCGGGGAGATATATCACAGCATATGTTCCCCAAGATCTTGTATCATTTTTAGCTGTTCGAGAGTCTTTGGCCAGCTTGCGGCAGCGGTTGGTGAAAGCACGAATAAGTGCTCGCGAGGAGGCTGCATCAGACGAGCGTTTGAGACAGGAAACAGAGTACAATGAGTGGGCCAGTGATGATGGCGATGGTCATCAGTTATTACCAGCCTTTGGCTAATGCTCTTGGTGAGATTTGGGGCTTGTGCTCTCTGAGGGAAGAAGAGAACAGTCTCACAACATAGCTAAAGCGATATTGTGGCTCTTCATAGGGTCAAATATCTTTAACGAAACTCTGGAAACGATTCTGGCACTTTCCTTCTTCACAACGGAGGAGGTAATGGCAACGGATGTGTTTTGAATACTGGAACATGGCAATGGGCGAGATGAGGTTCAGTGGCTGGGAAGGGAAACATCAGTAGTTTAGAAACCTTAGATGAAGTATCACCAAGGCTGTGCCCGGGTGCTGGAATAACTTTGTGGTCTTTAAAGATGTTTTTACGGCGACAAGAGCCCTGAGAGATGCAGCTTGGAATGTCCCCCATAGGCAGTGCCCTCCTCTTGCTACCCACAGGTGGCAGGTGGAGAGAGCACCTCCTCCCGCCAAGGTGCAATGGCGGCACGTGGGAAGCAGTGCAGTGGGACGGCGAGTGCGAAGCTTTCTTGTGAACTGCTTAGTGCTTGTTGTGCTTGTGTTTTGGAGCTCGCCATTGGCAATGGTTACTGCGATGAATTCTGCTGAAACGGCCCAAGCTGTTCGCCACTTCATTCCTGGCTTGCTTGGGCAAAGGTTGGTCCACTTGCTTCACTTTGTGTATTCAGTTCGCGTTAACTCTGAGACCCTGTTTTGAACGCTGATAGGGCAAGCAATCTCAATGAACATCAATTTGCGAAGTTCTGATGAATCGTATTGAAGTGAGTATCAACTCTCTTCACTGGTCTTGGCATTGTCTCACTTAGCAGAGATATGCAAATGTGAGTTGCGAGTGTGATCCAGAAGTTATGCGGCGTATTGAAGTAGACAAATCGACTTACCTTTGTTTTCTTGCCGTGATGCTGCCAGGGTTTAAGCGGGTTTCAGCGCTGCTATTTCAATTCTTGCCCAACGCGCTCCTGCCTTCTTTTGCTATGTATGCCTATATTCCGGCAGCTCTGTCTCCGGTTGGCCAGGTTGAGCGGCATGTAACAGTGTCAGGGGAGCAGCAAGCAGTGCTTGTAAAGATGGTGTGCTTCTTCCTCGTAAATCTCTTCATTCTCAAGGTGGGGACAGCCTCTGTATGCCCAATTTGTTGGATTACTTTGCGGTGTACTTCAAGGATGATGATGGGTCGTCACTATATGCCCTATAGGCAACAGTTTATCATGAAAGATTAACTGATGAAACATGAACATGATTTCTGTTTAACCATGAACGGTTGCCGAGCTGATAGGCTGTAGCAGTTGAAAATCTTGCTTGTTGACGTTCTTGTCTAGCATGGGAGTCTCCACTTAGAATGAGCTCTGATCTTTTGCAACGGGTAAGAGGGAACAGCTCCTCTTCGCATGTCCATTCCTTTTTTATTTTTACATTTAGTTTGGCATGACTTGTGAAAAGCATGTTTTTAATAATGCTCGAGTCTACCTGATGCAGGCACTGGTGGAAACCACGTTGGAGTCGGCAATTCTTCATTTCGGCCAGTGCTACATGCATCCTGCAGGCTGCCCTGGCATAGAGAATTGGCTCAACAGCACCTTCATCGGGAGCTCTTCCCTCTCTGCACTTGCCTTTCTGATCACCAGCTCTCTTCTTGGAGTTTCGCTAGACTTGCTCTCCCCTCTCTGGATGATCAGGAGGCGGCTGCGCCACTTCAGGGAAAGCAAAAACCTGCAAGAAAGCGCCAATTCTTCAGTCGATATTTCCGGAGTTTCTGGCATGGAGTTAGTTGACGAGGCCATGGGTGACTATCATTGGGGGCACGATGGTGACCAAAATTCGTCCTTTCTTGGTCCCGCTGACCTGGGTACTCATTCAGAGAATCCCGAGTTCTATGTGCACGTGACACCTGAGAAGTCGTCCTCAGTTCCGTCATTCGACTTTCCCCAATACCATTCCTACAACCTTACTGCATTCGCGATGGCTCTCACATATAGCACTGCGGCGCCTTTGGTCCTTCCTGCCGGAGCTCTCTACTTTTTTTACCGCCTCTGTGTGGACAAGTACAACTTCCTCTATATATATCGAAGCTTGGCATCACCTGCAGTAACGGATGGGCGGCTTATGGGGACTGTGCTCAAAGTGATGCGAGTGATGTTGTGCTCCCCACTTGGGGTGATCTTGGTCTTTCTCGCCATTCGGGGAGACAAGGAGAGCTCAAATGCTCATCGTATTGATGCTTCTCTTTCTCGTGTCCGCCAAATATGGTGTAAGAAGGTTCTAGGACTGCTGCTACCTCAAGAGAAAGGGTTAGACAGTTTTTCATCCAAGAGCTCGGATCCGTGGAGCAGGTGCTTCGGGGCGGGGTGGTTGGGTACGTGATCATGTCCAGAATAAGTAGACGAGATAGAGAGGAGGGTTTGACGTGAGAGGAGATGCGGAGCACTTTTGTACATAGTAGTGCGACATTGTTTTAGAAATGGTTTAAAAAAAATATGTTTAGCCCATTCTTGGATGCCCTGATTGCATCCTCTTAGAAGTGGATATTCCATAGTCGAAATGCCACAGCTGCAGCTGATTTTTCTTTTCAAAAGTGTAAAAACAGGGCTGCTTAAAAATGGCTTCTATGGTGTTCATTTGGCAGAGTACAGTAATAGTAGTACAATTGTCGAAAAATTAAAGTCACCTCACTTGAAATACTCGTAACAACATCTCAAAAAATGTGAATGGCGAAAGACAGGAACTATATACAGGAAATAATGCAGGACTCCTAAATAAAACAAGGCGCAAAATGTTGGCGAGAAGGCCCGCTGTGCTCCTGCACCTCAGCGAGGGCCCTCTTCACATTCCCATCCCACACTCTGAATCGCCTCTCCCTCATTTTCTCAATTTGCATAAGCAATCCATTTCCTGCATAGAAAGAGCTTCCATTTTTGTCAATGCCAAACTTATCGTCCGCATCCGCACAGCCATAATACTCCGGCGACCCCGACCCACGAAACCACGTGCACCGACGCCAAAGCCACAAAACCCTGAGCACAAAAGGCCACAAAGGCCTGAGCCCAAAGGCCACAAAGGCCACCAAGGCCTGCAAAGGCCTGAGAGGCCACCAAGGCCACAAAGGCCACCAAAGGCCTAAAGGCCTGAGCCTGCAAGAGGCCTGAGGCCACAAAGAGGCCACCAAGAGGCCTGGGCCTGAGGCCTGAGGCCACAAGGGCCTGAGGCCACCAAGAGGCCACCAAAGAGGCCACAAGGCCACAAGGCCTGGGGCCCACTAGGGCCCTGAGGCCTGAGGCCTGGGGCCACCAAAGGCCATAAAGGCCCTAAAGGCCCTGAGGCCACAAGGGCCACAAGGGCCCATAAGGGCCACAAAGAGGCCTGAGGCCACAAAGAGGCCACAAGGCCACGGGGCACAAGGCCTGAGGCCCGCAAAGAGGCCACAAGAGGCCACCAAGGGCCACCAAGGAGCCTGAGGCCTGAGGCCACAGAGGCCCTGGGAGCCTGGGGCCCACAGGGCCTGAGAGGGCCACAAGGGCCTGAGGCCTGAGGCCACAAAGGGCCACAAGGGCCACCAAGGGGCCGCAAGGGCCTGGGAGCCTGGGAGGCCACAAGAGGCCACCAAGGAGCCACAAAAGTACAAAGAGGCCTGAAAGCTTGACCTAAAGGAGGCTGGGCTAGAGGCCTGAGGCCACAAGGGCCACAAGGAGGCCACAAGGCCCTGAGGCCTGAGGCCTGAGGCCTGAGGCCACAGGAGCCCTGAGGCCTGGGCCACCAAGAGGCCACAAGGCCACAAGGCCCTGGGAGGCCACAAAGGAGGCCATAGAGGCCACAAAGGGCCACAAGAGGCCACAAAAGGGCCACAAGGGCCATAGGAGCCTGAGAGGCCACAAAGGCCACAAGGGCCCTGCAAGGGCCACAAGAGGCCACAAGGGCCTGCAAAGGAGGCCTGAGGGCCACTAGAGGCCATAAGGGGCCGCAAGGGGCCACTAAGAGGCCACAAGGGCCACAAAGGGCCACAAGAGGCCCTGAGGCCACAAGGCCTGAGGCCTGAGGCCTGAGAGGCCTGAGGCCTAGGACACAAGGCCACAAAGGGCCTGCAAGGGTACAAGGCCACAAGGCCACCAGAGGCCTGAGGCCACAAAGGGCCGCAAGGAGGCCACAAAAAAGAGGCCTGAGAGGGCCACAAAGGGCCACAGGCCACAAAGAGGCCACAAGGGCCACCAAAGGGCCTAAGGAGGCCACAAGGAGCCTGAGGCCCTAAAGAGGGCCTGCAAGAGGCCACAAAGAGGCCACCAAGGGCCACAAGGCCACCAAAGGGCCACAAGAGGCCACAAGGGCCTGAGGCCACAAGGGCCTGGGCCTGAGGCCACAAGAGGCCACCAAGGGCCTGAGGCCGCAAAGGGCCACAAGGGCCGCAAAGGGCCTGGGGCCACCAGGGCCGCAAGGAGCCACAAGGCCTCAAAAGAGGCCGCAAGGAGCCGCAAGGCCTGAGGCCACCAAAGAGGCCACCAAGGGCCTGGGGCCACCAAGAGGCCACAAAGAGGCCACAAAAGGCCACAAAAAGGGCCACAAAGGGCCACAAGGGGCCTGAGGCCTGAGGCCACCAAGGGCCCTGGGGGCCACCAGGGGCCACCAGGGCCGCAAGGGCCACCAAAGAGGCCACCAAGAGGCCACAAGAGGCCTGAGGCCACAAGGCCTGAGAGGCCACAAGGCCATAAAGGGCCCTGGGAATACAAAGGCCTGGGAGCCCTGAGGCCACAAGGGCCATAAGAGGCCCTGAGGCCACCAAGGAGGCCTGGGGCCACCAAGAGGCCACAAGAAAGGGCCGCAAGGCCACCAAAGGGCCACCAAAGAGGCCGCAAAGGCCACAAAAGGGCCTGAGGCCACAAGGGCCACAAAAGGGCCTGAAAGGGCCACAAAGGGCCTGAGGCCCTGGGGGCCACAAAAGGGCCTGGGGCCACAGAGGCCACCAAGGGCCGCGAGGCCTGGGAGCCTGGGCCACAAGAGGCCACCAAGAGGGCCACAAGGGCCACAAGGAGCCTGAGGCCTGAGGCCACCAAAGAGGCCACAAGAGGGCCACAAGAGGCCACCAAAGAGGCCACAAAGGAGCCACAAGAGGCCCTGAGGCCTGAGGCCACAAAGGGCCCTGAGGCCTAAGGAATACCAGGAGCCCTGAGGCCACAAGGGCCCTGAGGCCCTGAGAGGCCACAAAGGAGCCTGAGGCCACAAGGCCCTAAAAAGGAGCCCTGAGGAGGCCACAAGGGCCTGGGAGCTGGCCACCAGAGGCCACAAAGAGGCCACAAGGCCTGAGGCCACCAAGGGCCACCAAGAGGCCACAAGAGGCCTAAGGCCACAAGAGGCCCATAAGGGTCCTAAGGCCACAAGGCCTGAGGCCACAAGAGGCCACCAAGGAGCCCACAAAGGGCCGCAAAGAGGCCACAAGGCCACAAAGGCCTGAGGCCACTGAGGCCTGAGGAGCCACAAGGCCACAAGGCCACAAGGAGGCCTGAGGCCACAAAGAGGCCTGAGGCCACAAAAGAGGCCACAAAGAGGCCACAAGGGCCACAAGGCCACAAAGGAGCCACAAAGGCCTAAAAGAGGCCACAAAGGCCACAAGAGGCCTAAAGGAGCCTGGGCCTGAGGCCTAAGGAGCTAAGGCATACAAGGCCACAAGGCCACAAAGAAGGCCACAAGAGGCCTGAGGCCACCAAGAGGCCGCAAGGGCCACCAAAGGGCCTGGGGAGGGCCTGGGGTACAAAGTACAAGGGCCACAAGGCCACAAAAGGGCCTAAAGAGGCCACAAGGGCTTACAAAGGGCCACAAGGGCTGCAAGAGGGCCGCAAGGGCCCGCAAGGGCCGCAAAGGGCCACAAGGGCCTGGGGAGGCCACAAAGGGCCGCAAGAGGCCACAAGAGGCCTGGGAGCCTGAGGCCCTTAAAGAGGCCACAAGGCCACAAGGCCTAGGGCCACAAAGAGGCCACAAGGAGCCTGAGGCCACAGGAGGCCACAAAGGGCCCTGAGAGGCCACAAGAGGCCTAAAGAGGCCCTGAGAGGCCTGAGGCCGCAAAGGCCACCAAAGGCCTAGAGGCCTGAGGCCACAAAGAGGCCACCAAGGAGCCACAAGAGGCCACAAGGCCTGAGAGGCCACCAAGAGGGCCTGAGAGGCCGCAAAGGGCCTGGGAATGCAAAGGGCCACAAGAGGCCACCAAGGGCCTGAGAGAGGCCCATAAAGGGCCACAAGGCCACAAAGGGCCACAAGGGCCACAAGGGCCACAGGCACAAGGAGCCACAAGGCCACCAAGGCCACCAAGAGGCCTGAGGCCACAAAGGCCACAAGAGGCCACCAAGGCCTGAGGCCACCAAGAGGCCTGAGGCCACAAAGGCCGCAAGGCCACAAGGGCCTGAGGCCACAAGAGGCCACAAGAGGCCACAAAGGGGCCGCAAAGAGGCCACCAAAGAGGCCTGAGGCCTGAGGGCCGCAAGGGCCACAAGGGCCACAAAGAGACCCTGGGGCCACAAAGACCTAAAGAGGCCACAAGGGCCCTAAAGGAGCCCTGAGGCCTGAGGCCACCAAGGAGCCTGAGGCCACAAAGGGCCACAAGGGCCACAAGGGCCTGAGGCCATAAGAGGCCACAAAGAGGCCACAAGGCCACCAAGGGCCACAAAAATACAAAGGCCACAAGAGCCCACCAAAGGCCACAAAGGCCACCAAGGCCACAAGGCCACAAGAGCCTAAAGGGCCGCAGGCTAAGAGGCCACAAGGCCCTGAGGCCGCAAGGGGCCTGGGGCCACAAGGGGCCCACCAAGGGCCTGAGGGCCGCAAGAGGCCACAAGGGCCCACCAAGAGGCCACAAGGCCGCAGGCCCATAAAGAGGCCATAAGAGGCCACAAAGAGGCCACAAGGGCCACAAAGGCCACCAAGGAGCCCGCAAAGAGGCCACAAGGAGCCTGAGGCCATAAGAGGCCACAAAGGCCACCGAGGCCTAAGGCCACAAGGGCCTACAAGAGACCTGGGAGCCCTGGGAGGCCACAAAGGAGCCTGAGGAGCCCTAGGCCCTAAAGGCCTGAGCCCTTAAGGCCACAAGGCCACAAAGGCCTAAGAGGCCACAAGGCCTGAGAGGCCACAAAGAGCCTAAAGGCCCTAAAGAGCCCTGAGGCCCTGAGGCCTAAAGAGCCCTGAGCCCACAAAGGCCCTGAGCCCTATTTAGGCGGGCGGTTTGGGACTCATCCCACGACAGTTAGTTGGGCCTTACTGCGTTTGGGTACGTTTGAACTCCCTGCGTTGCTCTGACGGCAGCGTTTTATTGTGGCTGATAGGTAAGATTTGCTTGATGCATTTACATGCGCTCATGTTATTGATGAGTGATCTTCGTTTCAGGTTGCATTAGCGTGGCAGCCCATGGTTTTGCTTCACTAGTGCACTTTCGGGGGCTTTCGTGGCGCCCCGTTTGTTTAAACTGGCAGGTGAAGTGCGATTCCGTGTCCAGCTCACTTTGACTGATGCGGTTGTTGCTGCTGAGTTTTCTACCCTTATTGCGGCTCTTTCTTCTGTTGTTGCGCGTGCTCGGCCTCGTTCTTGTGCGGGTCCTGGAGTTGGGGCGTGGTTGGCTGTTACTCCGATATTTTCCACCCTTCGTTTGACCCCAGGCGGTTTGGCTGTAGTAGCGTACCAAGTCACGAATACCATCCATATGCATTAGGGGTTCTCCTCGTTGTGTTTGTGGTGATTCGATTGATGCGCGGGGCGTTCATCTGCCGATGTGCACCGCGAGTGGCAGCATTTTGGCTCATAATGTTGTCGCGCGAAATGCGATTCTTCGCGGTGGCTCAAGAAGCTAACTACAGCAATGCGGCGGGGCGAGCCACTATAGTGTCCCCGCGACCCGACTATTAGGTGGCCCGAGGAGTTAAGCCCTGATTTGGCTCTTATGGATGGTGCCGGCGTATTTTTTGGGGATATTGTGTTGGCGGTCAACCATTAAGCAATTTATTGTAAAATGCGGCACATCATGAAAGCGTGGCGCTGCTTCGCGTCGACCGCCATAAGGCGTGCATATGCTCACCCGTGATGCAGCCCGGCAGTTTAATTTCTATGGCTATTGAGATTTTGGCTGCCTCGACACCGTTTGGATGCAACTTCCGCCGCCCGGTCGCCCATCGCTCTTCGAGATGCACGCGGCCCGGAAGCCCTCCTCAGCGTCTTGGCTACCTTTTATGGAAACCAGCGTATTTCCGTCGCCCTTCAGCGTTGCCTCGCTTCTACGCTACTTCGGCGTGCTGCAGTTGTTGGTGACCGTGTTGGTGGACTTCCGCCGCTCCCTCCTCGCGACGTGCCTCACATCGGTGACCTGTTGAAGTAGGGGTTTGCTCCCCACTTCCGGCGCCACCTTGGGTGTCGCCCTCCATTGGAACTTGAGTTCCCACGGATGAAGACATTCAAACACTCAAAGCTCTATCTTACTTCACTCATAAGCCCATAACAACGAGAATGGTACAAGACAAACACGGCGGAAATCACAATGAGAGGTGTTGGGAGAAAAGCTCCGCGGCTCTAAAACTCCTTATAATAAGCTGTCTTCCCACAATGGGGTTCTCCCACTACTTCAAGGTCCCTCTCACTCACTACCTCACGACACAAGTGTAGGCAGCCTAGCAGCACGAGCAGGCACAGAATAAGACCCGAGACTATGACAAAGTAGTGTGGGTGGGTTACTTCCCATAATAAAACTATGCACTATATAATATGGCGTCCGTGACGTGACACACATGTCACGTCGCGTCCGCCATTGCAAACCCATGCACTGAGTCTGAGTGGGCGCACTCAGGAATAGCGACCGGCTAGCTGCCTCGTAAACCTCTGGCCCGGCGCCCACGACCTAGTTCTTAATAAACCGTACACGTCCGTCTGATTTAGCGTTCGCCGGCGCTCCTTCAGTCTTAAGCCCGCCCGACACCACCGGCCGTACACTCGAACTTCAGCGGACCCACGTGCGAGTGGTCACGTCGCGCATTCGGTTAAGCGCCAAATATCTTCTATAATGGATTTCAGCGCAGCTTCGCGCTCAGCGTTCAGCTGGCCAGCGCAGCGACCAATCAAAGTTGCGGCGTCCGTTCTCGCGCACGTATTATGTGTATCGGCGCCTTCGTTAGTACTCACTTTCATGGCGCTACTTTGGTCGAGCACCGACATTCCTAAATCTAAGAGCACTACGCCTAGCAGATCTCATTTTCTATAGACTGAGTACCACAACAAGTTAGTGTGTGTGCCATACAATGTCTAACTATCATACACTAACACTAACAATCCCCCTCTTGGGACTCAGTTCCTCATGGGCCCTAGCCCAATCAATCTGCTGTTCACTAGTAGTGTCTCTGTAGCGAAACGCTACAGTCACCCCAAGGGGGAAGGGTTACTTAGGGCCCGGCGTGGCTTTATGTTTTCATCCAATGCAGTACCTAACGGTTAGGGCATCGGATACCCTATAGGACCACGGAGGTCCTAGGTTCGAACCGTAAGAACTGGTTCACACGTGGGGGCACCACATAGTCACCGGTCATTACACGGCGTAAAGGTCCTCCTGCGGCAGGAGGATTGGGGATTACCCGGCACCCACCGGGACCAATCGGTCCAGCGATTGGAATCTCGGGCAGCGGCGGATCCCCACGGAATTAAGCGGATTGTCAGGTACAATTCACGGGTACCCGTTGATGCCGAGGGCAGTGGCTGTCCCGACCAGCGCCCGCTAGGATCAAACCGTGTGCGGCGTACGGCGGCGCGCGCGTCGCTGGCCTTGCCAGCGGGGAAATCTGATGGCGTTCGATACGTTGTACACCTCGACCCATTGGTCGGGGAGGAACCGTGGCAGTTGCCATTGGGCGACCACCTTCCAATCCTCCATCTTGGTAGGAGGTTCAGCGGGGAAAGCGTAAAGGCGTGGGTGGCCCATGCGTCACCCGACAGCGATACCGGCATTCGGTTGCACCACGGCGAGCTGCGCCACCACCGAGCTCTCTCTCTCTCTCTCTCTCTCACGCCCTCCTCTCGTGAACTCAGTCTTTGGTGTGTGATTCAGCGCAGGCGAAGAAGGCGTTTTTAGAGTTGTTACATTGAGTATGTCGAGCGGGTTCGCGGCCTTCTGCGGCCAGCGAGAGAACTGCGGGTCATGAGTGACCACTGCGGGAGGGACCGGGCCCTCAGAGCCACCTCCCACCACGTCACCGGGGCGGTGATGGAGAGAACTTCGAGGGCTGCGGCGCGCGTCCACTATGGAGGCCCGATCCGGCCACGGATGACCAAGGTCATCCACGTTGGCTAACTTACCCACCCTCACGTCCGCCGGAGCGGCGCCGACGAATCCACCGATCCCGCCCGGTGGGGCCCACATCCGCGGTGGGCAGCGTCTGCGAAGATGAAGAAAGAGGATGCGGCAGGCGGGAAGCGGATGGCAAAAGCGGCGAAGCCGCCACCATAGCTGTCTGGCGGTGGGCGACATAGAGCTCGGTCCGCCGCTGGTGGGCCAGCTT
>JBBHKD010000021.1:19956-31375 GCA_037447605.1 Zygnema circumcarinatum
CACGGCTTCCCAATGTTCAGGTCCCGGATTCTCCATGAACCGACTTGCTGAGCTCACGGCTTTGGCCAAGTCCGGTCGCGTACCAATCATTAGGTACATGAGACTTCCGATAGCAGATTTGTACAGCACTCCGTACATCCGTTGTACCTCCGCATCTGTTGCGGGCGCCATCTCCTTTGACAGTCGCGCCCCGATCTCCATGGGGCTGGCACACGATCTGCAATCTTCCATATGGAATCTCGCAAGTACGTCTGCGGCGTACTTCTTTTGACACAGGAAGAGGCTTCTGTCTTGCCCCCTCTTCAGTTGTATCCCTAACAGATATTGCGGTTCCCCTAGATCCGACATCTTGAAGTTCGCTTGCAGCAGCTCCTTCAAATCATTGATTCTCTCCAACGAGAGACTCACAATAATGAGGTCGTCAACGTAGATCCCAACGTACATGAGATCCTCGTCCTCCCCTTGTCGGTAAACGGAATGATCCGTTTCGAGTCGCGCGAATCCGTTCCTCCTGAGAAGATCGCCTATCTTCTCATACCAGATCCTGGGCGCCTGTTTCAGTCTGTACAGACTTTTTACTAGGCGACAAACCAGATCCTCCTTGCCCAGGACAAGTTTCCCTTCGGGCTGTACCATGTAGATCTCCTTTGCGAGATCTCCGTACAGAAACGCGGTCTTGATGTCGAGTTGATGTACGTGCATCCCCTCGGCCGCTGCAATCGAAATTAGGGCGCGGAGCGAATTAAATTTTACCACGGGTGCAAAAGTCTCCCTGTAGTCAATTCCGTACGCCTGGCTGAAGCCTTTCGCCACCAGACGCGCCTTGTACCGATCGACGCTCCCGTCCGCCTTCCGCTTCACCTTGATCACCCACTTGCATCCAATGGCCCTTCTTCCCCTCGGCAGCTCCTCAAGTCGCCATGTCCCGTTCTCTAGCAAGCTGTCCCACTCACTGTCAATCGCTGCTCGCCACTTTTCGCCATCGACCCCGTCGTGCGCCTCCTCAAAGGTTTGCGGTTCGGTGATCATGAAGCAGTGCGCTTCTCCCGCGAGTTCAGCCGAGTCAGTGGGCACTCTCTCCTGCACAAGGTTGTTGTTCGGCGCTAGAGACCGTACAACTATTGGACATAGTCTCTAGGGCATGAAGGACTTAGGCGCGAACGCCAAGCGACAAGGATGGTCGCGCGGGCGCGGACGCGGAGTTAACTTCTTGGTACCGTGACGTGACAAACCGAACATATTTCAGGCGTACGGCCGACGGGACGCGCGACGCGACTAAGGGACGCGGAGCGCGAAATGTGAACGTGGGCGCGACGTGACAAGTGTTCGCGGGCGCAACTCGGAACTGAAACTGAGAAGTTTCAGTCAGGTGCGAAACGGAATTTGCGCACACCGCGTTTTGGTACGCGTTCTGGGAACTTGTACGGACGCGACGGCGAAGCGGCAAACGGCGCTAAGTGACTACCCACTAAAAGGTGACCGGAAGCCGGCTATGGCGGGTGAGAGACCACTAAGCAAGCGGTCCAGCCCTTGCAAGACGGCAACCGTGACAGGGTCACGGCTTGCAGAGCTACTTAAGCGGCTCCATGGGGAGCTGTTGGTACCCTGAATCGACCCTGAACCTTTATGGGGAGGTTCACGCCTCATACTACCGCATAGGGGAGCAGTGCATTCCTGGAGTGTAGGTAGCGAGCTGAGGAAGGGTCGAGTAGTCAGTGGCAGCCGTATCAAAACGCTTCCGCAAAGCATAGGATAGAACCAGCGTCATGAGTAGAGACTGCCTGCACCTGTTGTATCTTTCCTTTGTATAAATAAGAGGTTTTTCGGCCGGTGGGCTTTTCTCCTACATTCTGTCACACAGTTCCAGCTTGACGATCGACAGTCAGCATGGCCGCGACAGATGCGAGTGAAGACACGACGAGAGGAGGTTTGGTGTATGACACATCATCCTCAACAAGTGGTATCAGAGCCTCTGATGGTGATATACGGCATACCATCCCTATCTTTAAGGGAACTGACTACAAGGATTGGCGGTGGCAGATGACAACCTTACTCCAGAGCAAGGGGCTGCTGAAGTACGTCAACGGGACGATCACACCACCTGCCAACTTCACCACCCTGTCTCCGGACGAGCTGGAGCAAACGACGTGGTGGAAGAAGGACGTTCAAGTGAGGATGCTTATATCCTCAAGCGTCAAGGGGAATCCGGCAAAGATGCTGCGCGAGCTTCAGACTGCCCAAGAGATGTGGCAGAAGCTCTCAGCCATCTACGACACCATCAACACGAACGTGAAGTTCGAGCTCTACGACGAATTAGTGCAATTGAAGATGGGTCAGACCGAGGAACTGACATCCTACGTCATCAGGTTCAGCGATCTGATGGACAAGTTCGTCATTGTCGCCAAGGCAATCGACAACGACCAGCAGATCGTCAGCTTCGTGAGAGGTCTGCCAGCCCGCTTTGCACCAACGATCAATTCGCTGAAGACCCTGCTCGTGAAAAACTCGCTCACCCTCGAGGAGGTTCAGATGCGGGTGAGAGCAGAAGAGAGCGCAATGAAGGGATCGAAGAAGTCGAGTCCCGAGGACGTCATGGTGGTCGAACAACGGAACGCCCAGAAGAAAGGTGACGCGCCGAGAACATTCTGCAACTACTGCAAGCGAAAGGGACATCTCGAAGCCAATTGTCGCACTAAGAAGGCAGCTCAGGGCGGAGGACGCCCCAACAACGCTCCTCAAGGCGACAAGAAGAAAGGCAAGGAAATGCTATGCTTTCAGTGTCAGAATCCGGGACACCTAGCCCGCAACTGTCCAGGGTCAGTAGCGGCTCAAGTAGAGGCAAGTCATATGGCTAGTGATGCCAAGCCCGCTGAATATGTAAATCAGATCTTTATGAATAAAGCTGATGTTTCACCGTGGCTTATAGACTCAGGTGCCTCAAAACATATGTGTGGTGATAAGTCTCTCTTCACAGAGATGACGTTGCTCGACCAGTCACGATTTGTGACATCAACAACCGGAGACGAGGTCTCCGTCACCCACAGTGGAGTCGTCCAGCTGTCACCCATAGGGGTAGGGACACCTTCCCAATTCATAATCGGTAGTGTACTACATACCCCAACCCTTAAGAATAACTTCTTTTCGGTTAGTCAGATCTGCAAGGGCGGATACGAGGGTGTCTTCAGGGAGGAGTCCTGCAAGATAGTGCACAGAAAAACGAAAAAGGTTCTATGTAGAGGGACTCAGAGGGACGGACTTTACTATCTAGACTGGTTTTCTTCTAGCAAGGAGTTCGTCTCATCCGTGCGTACTGGGAGTACACGCGAAGGATCAACGCGAGCCTCTCACGGCTCGCTCAACGATCAGGAGCCTGCCCGCGCCACGGCCAGCGCGACGAGCAAAGGATCCGCGCGCAAGGGAGCGCGTGAAGGTGGGGAGACGAATCACGCTAGGGGACGCCCAGAAAGCGAGATACGCGTCCACGAGCCTGCTCACAACGGAAGGAGCAGCGACAGAGGAGTCGCGCCCACCTCGGGGAGGGAGCGCGAAGGCGGGGCCGCGCGCGCTAACGACAGCGCGCTCAAGGACCGTAGGGTGGCGAACCCGAAAAGTGGAGTTCGCGACGGTACGGAATCGTACGGAACCCATGTCGAGGTACAAAGTTCCAAATCGACTCGCCGTGACATGACAAGTCGAAATCATCTAAAGAGTACAGAGACCGGCTTCATTGAAGGAAAGGAATCCGTACAAGAGGCTTCAGACGCGGCGCATCTGTGGCACCGCCGACTTGGTCATTTGTCGTATAGCGGCCTGAAGGCCCTTGCGACCCAGAACCTCGTTCGAGGACTTCCCGTTGCGAAGATCTCGACACCAGAAGCTGTCTGCCCCGACTGCGCGGCGGGCAAGATACACCGTTACCCTTTCAAGAGCTTTGGAGCGGACAAGCATCGCGCATCCAAACGGCTGGAGTTGGTGCAAAGCGACCTGTGCGGACCGATCACTCCCACGTCAAAGGGCGGTGCAAGGTACTTCATCACCTTCCTTGATGATTACTCACGGAAGATATGGGTTGTACTGCTGAAGTACAAGAGTGAGGCGTTTGAGACCTTTCGGACCTGGCAGAAAGAGGTAGAAAGGCAAACCGGAGAGAAGATTCAAAGGATCCGAACGGACAAAGGAGGAGAATACAGGTCCCTCCAATTCTCTGAGTACCTTCAGTCATTAGGGATAAGACACGAGTTCACCGCGCCCTACAGCCCTTAGAGCAACGGAGTTGCTGAGAGAGTGAACTGCACCCTAGGCGATATGGCACGGGCCATGCTGAGTGAGTCCCCCTTTCCATTAGACTTTTGGGGAGAGGCAATCCTCAGTGCAGCTTACATCCGGAATAGATGCCCCTCCTGTGCCCTGAAAGATGAGCGTAGAGTACCTGAGGAGTTGTGGAGTGGCAATAAGCCTACGGTTCAGCATCTTAGAGTCTGGGGCTCAAAGTGCTGGATAGCGATTCCAAAGACCAAGCTGGAGACGAAGTTTAGCCCACGAGGAGAGTTTGGATACTTCCTCGGCTACAACACCGATAGCTTGACGTATCGGGTATGGAATCCCTCCACTCAGAAGGTCATGAGTAGTCGTGACCTTACAGTCGATGAGAACACCAAGGTGGAGCAGAAGGTGCGGACGAGCGTGGAGCAGCTTCCCGACATTGAGTTCTTACCAGTGCGGGACGTCATAGGAAGTGAGATGCTACCACCCCCTACCGAGGCCCCCTTGTCCCCAGCGACAATGGAGTCGCAAGAAGAATTCCCTCAGCGCCCGGAGGCGCTGCAACGACCCTCCCCGACACCTCAAGAGGAGCTGCACGGAGGAGAAGAGCCCGAAGAAGACAACTTTGAGCAAGAATCCACGGAGGAAGAAGCGATTGAGGCACCGGCACCGCGTCCTTGGATACCGCGTCATGGTATGGATCCACCCCTGTATGCCAATGCTAAAGGGTTCACGCCAAACTACGGCACGAAACCACCGCTTAGAAATAGGCGACAACCAGATTGGTATGGGAGAGGAGGACCTCTGAAGATGCCGACGATAAGGAGTGAGGAACCAGAAGAGAGAGTTCCCCTCGACTCCGCCGATTTTGCGAGAATGGCGATCTGCTTGATGGCACACGAAGGAGAGCCGCAAACGTACTCTGAAGCGTTGGAGTGCGCAGACGCAGCCAAGTGGAAGGTGGCCATCAAGAGTGAACTCGACAGCCTAATGGAGAACGGAACGTGGCGATTGGAGCCGCTACCTCCAGGCCGCAAGGCCATAGGCTGTAAGTGGGTCTTCAAAGTCAAGAGGAAATCAGACGAAAGTGTGGACAGATATAAGGCGAGGTTAGTGGCGAAAGGTTTCTCGCAGAAGTACGGGATAGACTACTCAGAAACATTCGCACCCGTTGTCAAGTTCAACTCTCTAAGGTCACTGATTTCTATAGCGGCTGACGAAGGAATGCATGTCCATCAACTGGACATCAAGACTGCCTTCCTCTATGGGGAATTAGAGGAGGTGATCTACATGCAACAGCCGGAGGGGACGGTTGAACCAGGAACCGAGCACCTCAGCTTCAGACTTGTGAAGAGTCACTCAAGCAAGCTCCAAGGATCTGGTATCAAAGGATACACGACTTGCTTCTGAAGAATGACTTCACACGCTTCGAAGCAGACCACTCGGTCTACAAGAAGGGCGAAGGAGCGGCTCAAATGTTCGTCGCGATCTACGTTGATGACCTGATCATTGTGAGCGCCTCCATGGTGAGCATTTAGGGTCTCAAGGGGTCTCAAGGACCTGTTGAGGCAAAATTTTCAGATGAGCGATCTTGGACCTGCAAAATATCTCTTAGGAATTCAGCTTAAGAGGGGGAAGGACAGCAACATGTTCCTAAGCCAGGAGAAGTACGCTAGGGAGGTCCTAGCACGCTTCAGAATGGACAAATGTAAGCCCAGCTCCTCTCCCATGGATGGGAGTACGCCGCTGAGTCAGGACATGGGTCCTCGGACGGGAGCGGAGAAGAAGGAGATGGCGGGGATTCCGTACAGGTCTGCGATTGGCAGCCTGATGTACCTTATGATTGGAACTCGACCGGATCTTGCTAAGGCAGTGAGTACGGCCAGCCGGTACATGGAGAATCCCGGATTACAGCACTGGGAATGCGTCAAGAGAATCTTCCGATATCTCAAAGGGACGCTTCACTATGGAATCCGATTTGAGAGGGGGAGCGCCAGCGAAGTGTACGGATACACTGACGCTGACTGGGGAGGAGACCCGGATACGGCCAAATCCACTTCTGGATACGCATTCTTAAATGCGGGTGGCGTCATCTCGTGGAGTTCAAAACTGCAAGAATCAGTAGCATTATCATCTACCGAATCTGAGTACATGGCTACGTGTCACGCTGCCAAGGAGGCGGTGTGGATTGCGATGTTCTTTGAGGAGTATGGGCGGCCACAAACTCCCGTGCAGATTCTCTCGGACAACAAATCTTCCATCGCGCTGATTGGAAACCCCGTGTTTCATCGGAGAAGCAAGCATATCAAGATTCAGTACCACTTCACTCGAGAACTGGTGGATGCTGGCGAAATCGCCGTGTTATTCGTACGGACGGCTGACATGGACGCTGATATGCTAACGAAGGGCGTCAACGGACCGACAATGTGGAGAAACAATCATCTCCTAGGTTTGGGCCCCTTCAGAGCCTAGTCCCAAGAGGGGGATTGTTGTGCGGCGCTAGAGACCGTACAACTATTGGACATAGTCTCTAGGGCATGAAGGACTTAGGCGCGAACGCCAAGCGACAAGGATGGTCGCGCGGGCGCGGACGCGGAGTTAACTTCTTGGTACCGTGACGTGACAAACCGAACATATTTCAGGCGTACGGCCGACGGGACGCGCGACGCGACTAAGGGACGCGGAGCGCGAAATGTGAACGTGGGCGCGACGTGACAAGTGTTTGCGGGCGCAACTCGGAACTGAAACTGAGAAGTTTCAGTCAGGCGCGAAACGGAATTTGCGCACACCGCGTTTTGGTACGCGTTCTGGGAACTTGTACGGACGCGACGGCGAAGCGGCAAACGGCGCTAAGTGACTACCCACTAAAAGGTGACCGGAAGCCGGCTATGGCGGGTGAGAGACCACTAAGCAAGCGGTCCAGCCCTTGCAAGATGGCAACCGTGATAGGGTCACGGCTTGCAGAGCTACTTAAGCGGCTCCATGGGGAGCTGTTGGTACCCTGAATCGACCCTGAACCTTTATGGGGAGGTTCACGCCTCATACTACCGCATAGGGGAGCAGTGCATTCCCGGAGTGTAGGTAGCGAGCTGAGGAAGGGTCGAGTAGTCAGTGGCAGCCGTATCAAAACGCTTCCGCGGAGCATAGGATAGAACCAGCGTCAGGAGTAGAGACTGCCTGCACCTGTTGTATCTTTCCTTTGTATAAATAAGAGGTTTTTCGGCCGGTGGGCTTTTCTCCTACATTCTGTCACACAGTTCCAGCTTGACGATCGACAGTCAGCATGGCCGCGACAGATGCGAGTGAAGACACGACGAGAGGAGGTTCGGTGTATGACACATCATCCTCAACAAAGGTTAGTCTGCGAGGGCCTGTATTGATCAGGCCTCCTCACCACGCGGGTGCTCCTCCGCGGTCCTTGCGTTCTCCCACTCCTTGAGTTGAAGAAAATCCCCGGGACAAACCCGGGAGGCATGCTTGCCAACATCGCCTCTCTTTCAGCCGTCTCCAAGTCCTTAGACTCCTGTCCATGTAGCGGCACAGTTTCGGCCGAGTTCTCCTCGTCTGACAGGTGAGTGTGTAGTGGAGCCGTTTCCGTCAAAATCTGCGGCTCTCCCGCTTGCGGCACTTCGGGTTCAGCTCCCACGGCCGCTTCGACGCTTGGTAACGTTTCCGGTTCAGCTCCTTTGCTCTCGGGCGTGCTGACCTCCTCCAAAACAAGGACCTGGATGGCATCAACGCCTTCTCCCCTGGTCTCCACGTCTTCGTACACAATCTCCAACTCTGTCTTTGGGGGTCGGGTCTCACCTAGTCGTGTCGCCGCCCCTCTCTCATCCACCGTGATGTCCCTCGAACTCTGAACCTCGTTCACCCGAGGGTTCCACATCCTGTAAGTGTGGCTGTCGGTGTTGTAGCCGAGGAAATACCCCTCCACGGCTCGAGGATCGAACTTCCTCGTTTTCTTCGCCTTCAGCACTGCCGTCCAGCAGCGCGCTTCGAAAGCCTTCAGGTGGGACACCGTGGGCTTCCTCCCACTCCACACCTCTTCAGGAACCTGTTCCTTAAGAACAGAGGACGGGCATCTATTTCTAAGGTAGGTGGCAGTCATCACTGCCTCTCCCCAAAACGATGCTGGAAAGGGGAAATCAATCAACATGGTCCTCGCCATGTCCCCCAGCGTCTTATTTACCCTCTCAGCAGCTCCATTACTTTGAGGGGAGTAAGGAGCAGAAAATTCATGCCTTATTCCGCGAGTCCTCAAGTACTCGCCGAATTCCTTCGACTTGAATTCCCCTCCGTTGTCCGAGCGCAGAGTCTTCAGCTTGGATCCGCTCCTTCGCTCCATCTGTACGTGCCACTCTTTGAAGGCTCCGAAAGCCTCAGACTTGTTCTTGAGAATTTTCACCCAGATTTTCCTCGAAAAATCATTGAGAAATGTGATGAAATATCGGGCTCCACCAGTCGTTGCCGGTGTCACGGGACCGCAAAGGTCGGTGTGAACCAGACCCAGCTTCTCTTGCACATGGAACGTGTCCTCTCCACTCCTCGCGAATGGTTTTCTGTGCGCCTTCCCCTCTATGCACTCATTGCAAAACCCGAGCTCCTTCTCAACTATATCTACATCTAACCCGCGGACCAGCCCCCTTGCGGCAAGCTGTTGCAGTCCCCTATGGTTCAGATGACCAAGTCTACGATGCCAAAGATTTACTGCACTTTCAGATATTGCCATTACCCCTTCATCTTCCTCTCTTCTATAATGAAGGTAATATAGGCCTCCCTTTTCATACCCCTCAAACAGCCGCTTTCCGGTCTCCAAATGAGTAGCCACGCATGACTTCTCCCTAAAGGTAATCTCATACCCCTTCTTACACACTTGGCTAACAGACATAAAATTCTGTTTCAGCTCAAGGGTGTGTAGAACATCACCGATGCACAGACGCTCTTCTCTCTCTTCTTCGTAGATGATGGAGCCGTCTCTGAGTCGCATCTTGACCACTCCTCCCTTCGTGACTGTCACTCCCTCTCCGGTTGCCGAGTGAACAGATCGGGTCCTCTCCAACGTATCCAACGTGGAGAACATCTGCTTGTCGCCACACATGTGCATGGAAGCGCCAGAGTCAATCAGCCATGGCCGCTTCAGATCCAGAACCTGGATCTTCCCAACAAAGTCAGAATTTTCTGTGAGCATGAGGTTCGTCTCCACCGCCACTTTGCAATCTGCAGTCTTGTGGCCTCTCTTCTTGCACTTGAAGCAGATTCCCTTGAACCCCTTCTTGCCGGATGACGAAGCTCCTCCTCCCCGATCTGGGGTGCTCTTGTTCTTGAAGCAGTTCGCCGAGTAGTGGCCAGTCTTGCCACACGTGTAACACGCTCCCGCGGGGCGTTCACCTCGGTCTGTCTTCAACGTGCCTCCTTTTTGGTCTTGACGCGAGTGCAGCGCCAGCACCCTCTCTTCGGTGCCGCCAACGTCTTGGACTGTATCCTCCTCCTCAATCCTTCGCTTCACTTGCTCAAGGGTCATTATGGAGTTCGTTAGTACTGTCCTAAGAGCCGCAACTGCCACATCAAACCGACCAGGCAGTCCTCCTAGAAACTTGCTGATCTTATGGTCCCCCTCTAACAGTTTCTGCAAGGCTATGAACCTCTCCATTAGAGTGTCAAATCTGACCATATATTCCCCTAGTTTCTCATCTGAGGACATCTTCATCTTTCCTAGCTGCGTGTAAAGGCTGACAATTGTCACGTTATCCTTTACATCATACATCTCTTCTAAGCACCTCCACATAGCATGTGAAGTCTTGAGATCGTACAGCATAGACGAGGGACTTCCCCTCACACTCATGACGATCTGGGTAAGGGCCTTGTTATCCTTAGCCATCCATCTGACGAGCGCCGTGTCGTACTCCGACTGCTGCTCCGCCGTGGCTCCCTCCGGCAGCACCGGTGCCTTGATGGTGCCGTCAACGTACCCGAGTAACCCCTTGCCCACGAGCAAGGGGACCAGCCGCCATCTCCACCCCTTGTAGTCCGAACCATCGAACGCTGGGATGCTGAACTTCACGTGGTCCTCCTCGCCACCATAGGCTCTGATACCACTTGTTGAAGCAGGGGACTGTTCGCTGCCTCCGCCAACACCTCGTGTGTCGCCCTCCACGGGAACACGTGTTCCCACTGAAGATGACATTTCCACTTTATCACTCTCAAGGCTCTATCTCAATTCAATCATCGCCCATAACTCATAGAAAGAATATCAGAGATAAGCACAGCGGATAACAACTGAGAGAAGTGTAGGAGAAAGCTCACGGCTCTAAAACTCCTTATATTAAATGTCCACCCACATGAAGTTCTCCCACCAAAATGCTAGTTCTCTTACTCACTACCTCACGACACAAGTAAGGCAGCCCAGCAGCACGAGCAGGCACAGAATAAGAAACTAGTGTGGTTAACTTCTACATAGTAAAACTAATCACTATATACTTAACATGGCGCTGTGACGTGACATGCTGTGACGTGACACACATGTCACGTCACGGCCGCCATTGCCAGTCCTTGCAAACCGGCCGAGCGGCGCACTGAGACGTAGTGCGCTACGTCATCATTCTCGTAAACCTACGGCGGCGCCGACCTACAATCGGCTCCTTCGTACAGTTCTGTCGTTTCACTAGCCTCAGTCAGCGATCTCCGCGCGCCGACTTCCGTCCGTACATTCGAATCCGCGGACCCACTCAGCGAGTGGTGCGCGTGTCGCGTCGTGATTTGCCGCCGACTTGGCCGCCTGACATTTTCTCCGTCGCATCCGCGCCGCAAACCAGCGCTCCGCGATCCGCGTTTGCGCCTAGACCAATCAGCGCCGCTCGTCATTACTCCGCGCACTCGCGGCGCACTCGAAGAGTTTAAGGCGCTGACGTCATCCTAAATTAGTCTAGAAGCACAACTACTAGCGTAACCTAACAAAGTACCACAACAAGTTAGTGCGTGTTCAATACAATGTCTATCTATGATACACTAACACTAACACGGACGAGGGGATGCACGTCCACCAGCTGGACATCAAAACGGCATTCCTCTATGGAGATCTCGAGGAGGAGATCTACATGCAGCAACCGGAGGGAACGGTTGAACCAGGAGCAGAGCACCTCGTCTGCAGACTTGTCAA
>JBBHKD010000022.1:9710-33447 GCA_037447605.1 Zygnema circumcarinatum
GCAACCTTGGAATTGAAGGGCCGGCGGCAATGGTTGCCGATCGAAAAACCATTGCCGATGGTGGCGACCGTACGCAGGCAATGGTATGGTTGATCATGGCATCGTTGTTTGTTTTCTCCCGTCCCGGCAATGGTTGGCAAACCCTGGAATGCAGTGGTTGCAATGATGGGCCACGGTTTTCAACGTTGCCAACCATTGCCGCCAGCCCTAAACAACTATTGCCAATGGTTGGCAATCTTGGAATTCAAGGGCCGGCGGGCGGCAATGGTTGGCAACATTGAAAACCAACCATTGCCAATGGTTGCAACCGTAGGCAATGGTTGTGTCGGTCCGGGCGGCGATGGTTCCAACCATTTGGCAATTGCTGTTACGAACCTTCAAACTACCCCAAAGAGACAAGCAGTCCACCAAGGCATCACTTATGACATCAACAGAACAGGTAAACAATGTCCAACGTGATTAGTCACACCATCAATGTTGATGTTAACCGTTTCCAAAAATGAAAGAAAAAAGGGGTGTAATGCCAACCACCGGGACTTCCAAAGGTCACCCATCCCCGGTACTGTTCCGGCCGCAGCGCTTTCACTGCGGAGTTCTGATGGGATCCAGCGTAGTAGCCTCCAGTATACGCACCACGTGTACGGACGTGCAGTGTTTCACCCTTTAGTGGTTTTTTCTGTTTTCTTTCTGTTCGAGGAAGACATCGGACGCCTGTTTCGGCGATGATGTTTTCGGAGACCGGCAGCAATGATTGGAACCAGTGGCAATGGTTGTTTCGGTACCGTCCGCGATGGTTGGCAACCTCGAGAACGCGATGGTTGCGACCGCTGGCAATGGCTTGCATGTTGCCAACCATTGCGCCGGCCCCTGAGACAGCAAACAGCAATGGTTGGCAACCTTGGAATTGAAGGGCCGGCGGCAATGGTTGCCAATCGAAAAACCATTGCCAATGGTGGCAACCGTACCGCAGGCAATGGTATGGTTGCAACCATTGGCAATCGTTGTTTGTTTTTGTCCCGTCGCAATGGTTGGCGACCTTGGAATGCAGTGGTTGCAATGATGGGCCACGGTTTTCAACGTTGCCAACCATTGCCGCCAGCCCTAAACAACTATTGCCAATGGTTCGATCTTGGAATTAAGAAAGCCAAGAAGGAAGGCAATGGTTGGCGACGTAAAACAGACGTTCAATCGTCATGCGACAGCATGGTGTCGTTAAGGCAATGATCAACATTTGCGATTTTGCTGGACCAGCTTTGCAGGAGCAAGCGTCGCAAGCGCGCACTTCTAACGTCAGCGAATCAGACCAAGACAATCAACATAAACTGGTCGCCGCATACAATGCTGATGTTTCACGCCAGAAATGAAGGAAAACAGAGAAGGTATAAATGACACGGACTTTACCGGAAGCCGTATCCGGTGCTTCTTCCGGCAGGCACTTCGTTTGCGAGCCGCGATCGAACACCCGCATGCGACGCGCGATATGATCACCGCCGCCGTCCAGAAACGCCAGCTAACCATTTTGGTGACTTTTCTGTTTGTTCTTGCTGAGGAAGATATGGACGCCCGTTTCGGCGATGGTATTCAGACAGAAGGGCGATGGTGAACCAATGGCGATGGCATGTGACGCGTCGCGATGGTCACGACACCGAAATCAGATGATGGCGTTGGCGATGGTTTCCATGTTGCCAACCATTGCCGCCGGCCCTGAACAACGATCGCCAATGGTTGGCAACCTTTGAAACTGAAGAGGCCAACGATGAGATTGCATCGAAAAACCATTGCAATCGGTGGCAAGCACACAGGCAATAGTATGGTTGCAACCATTGGCAATCATTATTTGCTTTGTCCCATCACAATGACTACACAACCCTTGAATGCAATAGGTTGCAAATGATAGGCACAGATTTAGCAATTGCCAACCATTAGCCATCTGGAACAGTTGTTGCCAATGGTTGGCATCTTTGAATATGGAAGCGCGGCAATAGTTGGCAACATTGAAAACCAACCATACAATGGTTGCAACCATAGGCAATGGTTGTGTCGATTACGGGCGGCGATGGTTCCAACATTTCAATTTGCTCTTTCAAACAGAGCTGCAAGAGACAAGCAGTCCGCCAAGGCGTACAGTTTGTGACATCAGCAAGGACGATCAAGGACGATGTACAACATGATTGGTCACACCATCAATGTGATGTTTGACCGTTTCCAAAAATGAAAGAAAGATAAAAAGGGTGTGGGGTCGAGCAGAACTTGAAGGTCACCCATCCAGTACTATTCCGGCCCACTGGCGCTTAGCTGCGGAATTCTGATGGGATCCGGCGTAGTAGCCTAGGTATGATGCACCACGTGTACGAGCGTCCGAGTGTCGGCTCTTGTTCGTTTTTCTGTTTTCTTTTTTCCTTTCAAGGGAAGACGTTGGACGCCTGCTTCGGCAATGGTTGTTTGCAGACGGCAGCGATGATGAACCAATGGCGAGGTGTTTCGATTCCAATCGCGAGTGGTTGGTACCAAAATTCGATGGTGCAACCGTACGATGATTTGCCATGTTGCCAACCATACCGCCGCTCAAACAACGATCGCCAATGGTTGGCAACCTAAAGTGGAAGAGCGACAGCAATAATTGCCGATAGAAAACCACGCCGATGGTGGCGATGACTATTCGCAGGCAATGGTATGGTTGCAACCGTTGGCAATCGTTGTTTGTTTTTGTTCCGTCGCAATGGTTGGGCCTGGATGCCAATGGTTGCAATGATGGGCCACATTCAACATTGCCAACCATTGCCGCCACTATCGAACAACTACTCAATGGTTGGCAACATCTTGAAATTGAGAGACAACGGCAATGGTTGGCAACATTGAAAACCAACCATACCAATGGCTGCAACAGAACAGCAAATTTATTCCTGTCGAGCAGGGCGGCAAATGGTTCCAACCATTTCGGCAATTGCTGTTTCAACCCTGGCTACCAAAGACGACCATCGCAAGGCGTCACTCTGGTAGTATCAAGGCAAATCAACCACAAGACAATATCCGGACATAATTATGACCACACATCAAATGTTGATGTTTACGACCATTCCAAAAATGAAAGAAAATTAAAAAGGTGTGGGTGCGACACCGGGAAACCCTACAGGAGGTCACCCATCCCGTACTATTCGCCCGCAGGCGCTTGGCTGCGGAGTTCTGATACGAACCGACGTAGCACCTGGGTATGATCGCACCACGTATACGGACGTGCAATTGTCACCTCAATTTTTTCTGTTTATTTACTGCTTCCCAGGAAGAGCATCGGAGGTATACCTTTGGCAATGGTTGTTTGGGACCGGCGGCAATGGTTGGAACCAGTGGCAATGGTTGTTTCGGTCCCGTCGCAATGGTTGGCAACCTCGGATTCAATGGTTGCAACCATCGACAATGGGTTTATAGTGTGCGGCGCCGGCCCTAAAGCAACGATCGCCAGATGAGGTGGCAACCTTGGAATTGAAGGGCCGGCGGCAATGGTTGCCAATCGAAAAACCATTGCCAATGGTGGCAACCGTACCGCAGGCAATGGTATGGTTGCAACCATTGGCAATCGTTGTTTGTTTTTGTCCCGTCGCAATGGTTGGCGACCTTGGAATGCAGATCATCAATGAATGAGCCAGTTTTCAACGTTGCCAACCCATACCATCTTGAACAAGTTGTTGCCGATGATCGCAGTACCTTGGAATTAGAGGGCCAGCAAGGGCAGCAATGGTTGGCAACATTGAAAACCAACCATTGCCAATGGTTGCAACCGTAGGCAATGGTTGTGTCGGTCCGGGCGGCGATGGTTCCAACCATTTGGCAATTGCTGTTTCGGACCGGCTTGCCGAGAGACAAGCAGTCCGCCAAGGCGTCACCTTGTGACGTCAACCAAGAACAGGTCAAGAACAATGTCCAACATGATTGGTCACACCATCAATGTTGATGTTTGACCATTTCCAAAAATGAAAGAAAAGAGTAAAAAAGGTGTGGGTGCGACACCGGGACTTCCCGGGAGGTCACCCATCCCAGTACTATTCCGGCCCACAGGCGCTTAGCTGCGGAGTTCTGATGGGATCCGGCGTAGTAGCCTAGGTATGATCGCACCACGTGTACGGACGTGCAAGTGTCACCCTTTGCTGGTTTTTTCTGTTTTCTTTTCTCCTTTCGAGGGAAGACATCGGACGCCTCCTTTCGGCAATGGTTGTTTAGGACCGGCGGCAATGGTTGGAACCAGTGGCAATGGTTGTTTCGGTCCCGTCGCAATGGTTGGCGACCTCGGAATTCAATGGTCGACATTGGCAATAGATTTCCAGTGTTACCAACCATTGCCGCGGCCCTGAGACAACAAATCGCCAATGGTTGGCAACCTTGGAATTGAAGAGCCGCAACCAATAACTGCATCGAAAAACCATTGCCAATGGTGGCAACCAATACCGCAAGGCGATTGGTGTGGTTGCAACCATTGGCAACATTGTTTGTTTTTGTCCCGTCGCGATTGGTTGGCGACCTTGGAATGCAGTGGTTGCAAGGATGGGCAACGGTTTTATACGTGGGCAACCAATGCCGCCAGCCCTGAACAACTATTGCCAATGGTTGGCAATCTTGGAATTCAAGGGCCGGCGGGCGGCAATGGTTGGCAACATTGAAAACCAACCATTGCCAATGGTTGCAACCGTAGGCAATGGTTGTGTCGGTCCGGGCGGCGATGGTTCCAACCATTTGGCAATTGCTGTTTCGGACCGGCTTGCCGAGAGACAAGCAGTCCGCCAAGGCGTCACCTTGTGACGTCAGCCAAGAACAGGTCAAGAACAATGTCCAACATGATTGGTCACACCATCAATGTTGATGTTAACACCGAGAATGAAGGAAAAAGTAAAGATATGGTCAACGCCGGGACTTGCCAGAAGGTCACCATCCCGGTATTGTCCGCCACTCAGCGCTTTGGCTGCGGATTCTTGGTCGAACCAACGTAGTAGCCTGAGTATGATCGCCACGTGTACGGACGTGCAAGTATTCACGGTTTGGTGGTTTTTTCTGTTTTCTTTCTCCTTTAGAGGAAGACATCGAACGCCTCCTTTCGGCAATGGTTTGTAAACCGGCGGCAATGGTTGGAACCCGTGGCAATGGTTGTTTCGGTCCCGTCGCATTGGGGGGCAACCTTGGAATTCATTGGTTGCAACCTTTGGCAATGGTTTTCACTGTTGCCAACCATTGCGCCAGCCCCTGAACAACGATCGCCGATGATTGGCGACCTTGGAATTGAAGGGCCNGCGGCAATGGGTGCCAATCCAAAACCATTGCCAATGGTGGCAACCGTACCGCAGGCAATGGTATGGTTGCAACCATTGGCAATCGTTGTTTGTTTTGGCCCGTCGCAATGGTAGGCGACCTTGGAATGCAGTGATTAAATGAATGACAATTAAGCATGCAACCTGTACCACCAGCCTAAACAACTGTTGCCAATGGTTCCACGCTACTTGAAGTTGGAGGCAAGAGGACGGCAATAGTTGGCAACATTGAAAACCAACCATCCCAATGGTTGCAACCAGTTAACAATGGTTGTGTCAATCCCAAGGGACGGCGATGGTTCCAACCATTTGGCAGATACGTGCTCAACAAGGCTTGCAAAAAACAGCGTTGCCGAGCATGCCACTATGCCGTAAACAGGTCAGAGACAATGTAGACATGCGATTGGTCACACCATCGATGTTGATGTTTGACCATTTCAAAAATGAAAGAAAGATAAAAGGTGTGGTGCGACACCGGGACTTCTCGAGAGGTCACCCATCCCAATACTATTCCAGCCCACAGGCGCTTAGCTGCGGAGTTCTGATGGGATCCGGCGTAGTAGCCTAGGTATGATCGCACCACGTGTACGGGCGTCCGAGTGTCCGCCTTTGGTGGTTTTTTCTGTTTTCTTTTCTCCTTTGAGGGAAGAGCATCGGACGCCTCTTTCGGCAATAGTTGTTTCAGACCGGCGGCAATGGATGGAACCAGTGGCAATGGTTGTTTCGGTCCCGTCGCAATGGTTGGCAACCTCGGAATTCAATGGTTGCAACCATTGGCAATGGGTTTCCATGTTGCCAACCATTGCCGCCGGCCCTAAACAACGATCGCCAATGGTTGGCAACCTTTGAAATGACCGGCGACAATGGTTGCCAAATCGAAAAACCAGCCAATGGTGGCAACCATACCAACAGGTGCAACCATTGGCAATCGTTGTTTTGTTGTCCCAACCAACAATGGTTGGCAACCTTGGAATGCAATCAGTTGCAATGATGGGCCACGGTTTTCAACGTTGCCGAGCCATGCCACGCCACTCTAAACAACTCTGCCAATGGTTGGCAATCTTGAAACCCAAGAAGGGCAGCAATAGTTGGCAACATTGAAAACCAACCATTGCCAATGGCATTGCAAGCCAATGGGCAATGGTTGTTTTGAGCCGGCGGGATAATTCAACCATTTGGCGTTGCTGTTTCAAACCAGCTTGCAAGAACGGCAGTCGCAGCATCACCTATGGCAACTCGACCAAGCAGGTAAGAACAATGTCCAACATGATTGGTCACACCATCGATGTTGATGTTTGACATTTTCCAAAAATGAAAGAAAGATAAAAAAGTATGGTCGGACACCGGACTCCAGGGAGGTCACATCATACTTGTCGGCACCCACAAGGCGCTCGGCTGCGGAGCTCTGATGGGAGTCCGCGTCATCACCTGGGTATGGGTCGCACCACGTGTGCGGGCGTGCGGTGTCTCGGCCCTTGTTCGTTTCTGTTTTCTTTTCTCCTTTCAGGGGAAGACATCGGACGTCTCCTTTCGGCATGGTTGTTTTAGGACCGGCGGATCCAGTTGGAACCGGTGGCAATGGTTGTTTCGGTCAGGTCAGCAATGGTTGGCAACATCTGGGAACACAATGGTTGCAACCATTGGCGATGATTTGCATGTCCAACCATTGCGACCAATCTAAACGACGAGATCATCAATGGTTGGCAACCTTGGAATTGAAGGGCCAACAATGGTTGCGAGTGGAAAAACCATTGCCAATGGTGAGGCAGTACAGCGATGATGTGGTTGCAACCATTGGCAATCGTTGTTTGTTTTTGTCCCGACGCAATGGTTGGCGACCTAGGAATGCATTGGTTGCAATGATGGGCCACGGTTTTCAACGTTGCCAACCACTGCCGCCAGCCCTAAACAACTATTGCCAATGGTTGGCAATCTTGGAATTCAAGGGCCGGCGGGCGGCAACGGTTGGCAACATTGAACCAACCATTGCCAATGGTTGATTCGTGGGCAATCGATATGTTAAGACAACAAATGGTCCAACATTTGGCAATTTGCTACGAACCAACTCCAAGAAGCAGCCAGTCCGCAACATCACTATGACGTCAACCAAGAACAGGTCAAAGCAATCTCAACATGATTGGTCGCACCATCAATATTGATGTTTGACCATTTCCAAAAATGAAACAAAAGTGAAAAAAAGGTGTTGCAGCGACACAGGGACATCCCGGTAGGTCACCCATCCCAGAACTAATCCGGCCAACAGGCGCATGGCAGCGGAGTACTGATGTGAACCGGCGTAGTAGCCTCGGTATGATGCGCACACGTGTACGGACATGCAGTCACACTTTGCTGGTTTTTTCTGTTTCTTTTCTTCCTTAAGGAGAAGACATCGAACACCTGTTTCAGCGATGGCTTCTTCAGACCGGCAGCAATGGTTGGAACCAGTGGCAATGGTTGTTTCGGTCCCGTCGCAATGGTTGGCAACCTCGGAATTCAATGGTTGCAACCATTGGCAATGGTTTTCCATGTTGCCAACCATTGCCGCCGGCCCTAAACAACGATCGCCAATGGTTGGCAACCTTGGAATTGAAAGGCGGCAATGGCTGCCCAATCAGAGAGCCATTGCCAATCGTAGCGGCTAACATTACAACAGCATGGTATGGTTGCAACAATTGGCAATCGTTGTTTGATTTTGTCACGTCGCATTGGTTGGCGTCCTTGGAATGCAGTGGTTGCAATGATGGGCCACTGTTTTAAACGTTGCCAACCATTGCCGCCAGCCCTAAACAACTATTGCCAATGGTTGGCAATCTTGAATTGGAGGGCCGCAGGCGGCAATGGTTGTGACACTGAAAACCAACATTACCCCAGGATTGGTTGTGCAACGATCACGTGGTTGTGTCATTAAGGGCGCGATTCCAACCATTTGGCGATTGCTGTTACAACCAAGACAGGAGAAACAAGCAGCCGCCAAGGCGTCACTTATGACGTCAGCCAAGAAAAGGTCAAGAACAATGTCCAACATGATAGGTCACACCATCGATGTTGATGTTTGACCATTTCCAAAAATGGAAGAAAAGAGTAAAAAAGGTGTGGGTGCGACACCGGGACTTCCCGGGAGGTCACCCATCCCAGTACTATTCCGGCCCACTGGCGCTTCAGCTACCGAATTCTTGATGGGAAATCACGGCATAGTCATAGGTATGATCGCACCACGTGTACAGACGTGCAAGTGTAGCACTTAATGACTTTTTCTGTTTGTTTCTGCTTTCGAGGGAAGACATAGACGCCTCCTTTCGGCAATGGTTGTTTAGGACCGGCGGCAATGGTTGGAACCAGTGGCAATGGTTGTTTCGGTCCCGTCGCAATGGTTGGCAACCTCGGAATTCAATGGTTGCAACCATTGGCAATGGGTTTCCATGTTGCCAACCATTGCCGCCAGCCCTAAACAACGATCGCCAATGGTTGGCAACCTTGGAATTGAATGGCCGTCGGCTATGGTTGCCTATATATAAACCATTGCCAATTGTGGCAACCGTCCCGCAGGCAATGGTATGGTTGCAACCATTGGCAATCGTTGTTTGTTTTTGTCCCGTCACAATGGTTGGCGACCTTGGAATGCAGTGGTTGCAATGATGGGCCACGGTTTTCAACGTTGCCAACCATTGCCGCCAGCCCTAAACAACTATTGCCAATGGTTGCGCAATCTTGGAATTGGCCAAGAAGGGCAACAATAGTTGGCAACATTGAAAACCAACCATTGCAATCATTGCAACCGTAGCAATTGGTTGTGTGGTACGGGCAACGATGGTTCCAACCATTTGGCAATTGCTGTTTCCAAACCAGCTTCGCCAGGGAAAAAATCAGCAGTCCGCCGAGGCATCACCTTATGACGTCAGCCAAGGAACAGGTCAAGAACAATGTCCAACATGATTGGTCACACCATCGATGTTGATGTTTGACCATTTCCAAAAATGAAAGAAAAGAGTAAAAAAGGTGTGGGTGCGACACCGGGACTTCCCGGGAGGTCACCCATCCCAGTACTATTCCGGCCCACAGGCGCTTGTTTGCAAATTTCTACGGATGAGATCCAGCGTAATTTCCTCTCAGTATAAATCGCACCACGTGTACGGACATGCAAGTGTCAGCCCTTGTCCGTTTTCTGTTTTCTTTTCTCCTTTCCAGGAAAGACGTCGGACCCTCTTTCAGCAATGGGTTATTTAGGAACCGGCGGCAATGGTTGGAACCAGTGGCAATGGTTGTTTCAGTCCCGTCGCAATGGTTGGCAACCTTGGATTTCAATCAGTTGCAACCATTGGCAATGATTTCCAGCTTACCAACCATTGCCGCGGTACGGACGACGATCGCCAGTGGTTGGCAACCTTTTGAATTGAAGGGCGGCGGCAATGGTTGCCAATCGAAAAACCATTGCCAATGGTGGCAACCGTACCGCAGGCAATGGTATGGTTGCAACCATTGGCAATCGTTGTTTGTTTTTGTCCCGTCGCAATGGTTGGCGACCTTGGAATGCAGTGGTTGCAATGATGGGCGATTTTCAACGTTGCCGGCATTCCGCACCTGAACAGTTGTTGCCAATGGTTGGCAATCTGATTCGAGAGGCGGCACGGCGATGGTGGCAACGTGAAAACCAACCATTGCCAATGGTTGCAACCGTAGGCAATGTTTGTGTCGGTCCGGGCGGCGATGGTTCCAACCATTTGGCAATTGCTGTTACGAAACCAGCTTGCGAGAGACAAGCAGTCCACAAGGCATCACCTTATAACATCAGTCAGAACAGGTCAAGAACGATGTCCAACGTGATTGGTCACACCATCGATGTTGATGACGCCGAACTGAAGGAAGATAAAAAAGGTGTGGTCGACACCGGACTTCCCGGGAGGTCACCCATCCCAGCTCTTCCGGCCCACTGGCGCTTCAGCTGCGGAGTTCTGATGGGATCCAGCGTAGTAGCCTCGGTATGATCACACCACGTGTACGGACATCCAGTGTCGCGTTGCTAGCTTTTTGTTTTCTTTTTCTTCCTTGAGGGGACATCAAACGCCTCCTTTCGGCAATGGTTGTTTAGGACCGGCGGCAATGGTTGGAACCAGAGGCAATGGTTGTTTCGGTCCCGTCGCAATGGTTGGCAACCTCGGAATTCAATGGTTGCAACCATTGGCAATGGGTTTCCATGTTGCCAACCATTGCCGCCGGCCCTAAACAACGATCGCCAATGGTTGGCAACCTTGGAATTGAAGGGGCGGCATTGGTTGCCAATCGATAAACCATTGCCAATGGTGGCAACCGTACCGCAGGCAATGGTATGGTTGCAACCATTGGCAATCGTTGTTTGTTTTTGTCCCGTCGCAATGGTTGGCGACCTTGGAATGCAGTGGTTGCAATGATGGGCCACGGTTTTCAACGTTGCCAACCATTGCCGCCAGCCCTAAACAACTATTGCCAATGGTTGGCAATCTTGGAATTCAAGGGCCGGCGGGCGGCAATGGTTGGCAACATTGAAAACCAACCATTGCCAATGCATTGCAACCGTAGCAAATGCGCTACTTGTCAACAGCGGCAAATGGTCCAACTTTTGGCAATTTGCTGTTTCGAACCAAGCTCGCGAAGAACAAGCAGTCCGCCAAGGCATCACCTTGTGACGTAGGCCAGATCGGGTCAAGAACGATGTCCAACATGATTGGTCACACCATCGATGTTGATGTTTGGGCGTTTCCAAAAATGAAAGAAAATAAAGGGTATGGGTGCGACGCCGGGACTTTCAGAGGTCACCATGCCATCTTGTTCCGGCCGCAGGCGCTTGCAGTGCGGAGTTCTGATGGGATCCGGCGTAGTAGCCTAGGTATGATCGCACCACGTGTACGGACGTGCAAGTGTCCGCGCTTTGGTGGTTTTTTCTGTTTTCTTTTCTCCTTTCGAGGGAAGACATCGGACGCCTCCTTTCGGCAATGGTTGTTTAGGACCGGCGGCAATGGTTGGAACCAGTGGCAATGGTTGTTTCGGTCCCGTCGCAAAGGTTGGCAACCTCGGAATTCAAAGGTTGCAACCATTNGCAATGGGTTTACATGTTNCCAACCATTGCCGCCGGCCCTAATCTTCGATCGCCAATGTTTGGCTACCTTGGTATTTACGGGCCGGCGGCAATGGTTGCCAATCGAAAAACCATTGCCAATGGTGGCAACCGTACCGCAGGCAATGGTATGGTTGCGGACGGCGTCGCGATGGTTTGTTTATCCGTGGCAATGGTTGGCAACCTGGAATGCGATGAGTTGCAATGATGGGCGAGTTCAGCGATTGCCGGCGTTTGCCGCCAGTTCCTTAAACAACTATCGATGGCTGGCGATATTGAAATGCGAAAAGCGGCGGCAGCGTAGTTGGCAACATGAAAACCAACCATTGCCAATGGTTGCAACCGTAGGCAATGGTTGTGTCGGTCCGGGCGGCGATGGTTCCAACCATTTGGCAATTGCTGTTTCGGACCGGCTTGCCGAGAGACAAGCAGTCCGCCAAGGCGTCACCTTGTGACGTCAGCCAAGAACAGGTCAAGAACAATGTCCAACATGATTGGTCACACCATCAAATGTTGATGTTTGACCATTTCCAAAAATGAAAGAAAATAGTAAAAAAGGTGTGGGTGAGACACCGGGACTTCCCGGGAGGTCACCCATCCCAGTGTTCTTCCAGCCAGCCCTTAGCTGCAGAGTTCTGATGGATCAGCACTTCATCACCTAGGTATGATCGCACCACGTGTACGGACGTGCAAGTGTCAGGCTTTGGTGGTTTTTTCTGTTTTCTTTTCTCCTTTCGAGGGAAGACATCGGACGCCTCCTTTCGGCAATGGTTGTTTAGGACCGGCGGCAATGGTTGGAACCAGTGGCAATGGTTGTTTCGGTCCCGTCGCAATGGTTTGGCAACCTCGGAATTAGATGGTGACGCCTGGCAATCAGGTTTCCGTGTTGCCAACCATACCGCCGGCCTAAACAACGATCGCCAAATGGTTGGCAACCTTGGAATTGAAGGGCGGCAGCAATGGTTGAGTAGAAAAAACCATTGCCAATGGTGGCAACCGTACCGCAGCAATGGTATGGTTGCAACCATTGGTCATATTGTTATCGTCGCAATGGTTGGCGACCTTGGAATGCAGTCAAGTTACAATGATGGGCCACGGTTTTCAACGTTGCCAACCATTGCGGCCTAAACAACTATTGCCAATGGTTGGCAATACTGAAATTGAGAGGCGGCGAGGCGGCAATGGTTGGCAACATAGAAAACCAACAATTGCCAATGGTTGCAACCGTAGGCAATTGTTGTGTCGGTCCGGGCGGCGATGGTTCCAACCATTTGGCAATTGCTGTTCGGACCGGCTTGGCGAGAGACACGCAGTCCGCCAAGGCGTCACCGTGTGCCGTCAGCCAAGACCAGGTCATGAACAATGTCCGACATGATTGGTCACCATCAAATGTAAATGTGACGTTTCCAAAAATGAAAGAAAGATAAAAAAGGTGTGGTGCGACACCGGGACTTACCCAGAAGGTCACCCATCCAGTTGCTTGTTCGGCCCACAGGCGCTTGGCTGCGGGAGTCTTGATGGGATCCGGCGTAGTAGCCTAGGTATGATCGCACCACGTGTACGGACGTGCAAGTGTCAGCCTTTGCTGGTTTTTTCTGTTTTCTTTTCTCCTTTCGAGGGAAGACATCGGACGCCTCCTTTCGGCAATGGTTGTTTAGGACCGGCGGCAATGGTTGGAACCAGTGGCAATGGTTGTTTCGGTCCCGTCGCAATGGTTGGCAACCTCGGAATTCAATGGTGCAACCATTGGCAATGGGCGTCCATGTTGCCAACCATTGCCGCCGGCCCTAAACAACGATCGCCAATGGTTGGCAACCTTGGAATTGAAGGGCCAGCGGCGATGGTTGCCGATGAAAAATCGTTGCCAATGGTGACTAACGCCGCAGGCAATGGTGTGGTTGCAACCATTGGCAATCATTTGTTTGCTTTGTCCGTACAACGGCTGGTTGGCAACCTAAAATGCCATGGTTTCAATGATCGGCCACGGTTTTCATTCCAGCCATTGCGCCATATAAACGATATTTTGCCAATGGCTGGCAATGTTGGAGTAGAGGCCAACAATGGTTGGCAACATAAAACCAACCATTGCCAAATCGCTTGCAACCGTAGGCAATGGTTCTGTGACAGACGGCGATGACTTCAGCCATTTTCGCGAGTTTCCTGTGAGACCAGCTTGCCAAGACAGGCAGTCGCCAACCATCACTTTATAAGCCCATAGAACAGGTAAGACAATGTCAACGTGATTGGTCACACCATCAATGTTGATGTTCAACCATTCAAAAATGAAAGAAAGAGTAGAGAAAGGTACTGGGTGGACACCGGACTTCCAGAAAGTCGCCCAGCCCAGTACTGTTCAGCCACAGGCGCTTAGCTGCAGAGATTCTGATGGGATCCCGCGTGGTCACTCCTCCGGTATGATCACACCACGTGTACAGACATCAGTGCTCCACCCTTTGCTGGTTTTTTCTGTTTTCTTTTCTCCTTTCGAGGGAAGACATCGGACGCCTCCTTTCGGCAATGGTTGTTTAGGACCGGCGGCAATGGTTGGAACCAGTGGCAATGGTTGTTTCGGTCCGTCGCAATGGTTCGTACCAGAACGCAATGGTTGCAACCATTGGCAATCGTATTCAATGTTGCCAACCATTGCCGCCGGCCCTAAAACAACGATCGCCAATGGTTGGCAACCTTGGAATTGAAGGGCCGGCGGCAATGGTTGCCAATCGAAAAACCATTGCCAAATGGTGGCAACCGTACCGCAGGCAATGGTATGGTTGCAACCATTGGCAATCGTTGTTTGTTTTTGTCCCGTCGCAATGGTTGGCGACCTTGGAATGCAGTGTTTGCAACGATGGCCATGGTTTTAAAAGTTTCCAACCACTGCCGCCAGCACTAAACAAATATTGCCAATGGTTGGCAATCTTTGAACGCAGAGGCCAACGGGCAGCAATGAGTTGGCAACATTGAAAACCAACCATTGCGATGAGTGATCCATAGCAATGGTTGTGTAGACCAGCAAGGATGGTTCCAACCATTTGGCAATAGCTGTGTCGGACCGGCCTGCCGAGAGACACGCATTCCGCGAAGGCGTCACCTTGTGACGTCAGCCAAGAACAGGTCAAGAACAATGTCCAACATGATTGGTCACACCATCGATGTTGATGTTTGACCATTTCCAAAAATGGAAGAAAAGAGTAAAAAAGGTGTGGGTGCGGCACAGAAACTACAAACAGCCATCATCTGCTTGTCCAGCCCTTCAGCAGCTTGGCTGTGAGTTCTGATCGGATCCAGCAATCATCACCTGGTGTGATCGCGCCACGTGTACGGACGTGCAAGTGTCACCGTTTGCTGGTTTTTTCTGTTTTCTTTTCTCCTTTCGAGGGAAGACATCGGACGCCTCCTTTCGGCAATGGTTGTTTAGGACCGGCGGCAATGGTTGGAACCAGTGGCAATGGTTGTTTCGGTCCCGTCGCAATGGTTGGCAACCTCGGAATTCAATGGTTGCAACCATTGGCAATGGGTTTCCATGTTGCCAACCATTGCCGCCGGCCCTAAACAACGATCGCCAATGGTTGGCAACCTTGGAATTGAAGGGCCAACAATGATGCCGGTGGAAGCCGCTCAATGGTGGCAACCGTACAAGCAATGGTATGGTTGCAACCATTAGCAATACGTTGTTTGTTTTTATCCCGTGGCAATGTTGGCAACCTGGAATGCAGTGGTTGCAAATGGGCCACGGTTTTCAACGTTACCAACCATTGCCGCCAGCCTAAACAACTGCGATATTGGCAACTGGAATGCAAAAGGCCAAGGGGGCAGCAATGGTTGGCGACATTGAAAACCAACCATCTCCCGATGAGTTGCAACCGTAGGCAATGATGTGTGGAGCAGACGCGCGATGGTTACAACATTTGGCGATGCCTGTCGACCGAGCTGCAAGAGAACAAGCAGTCCCGCCAAGGCGCACTTATGAGTTCAGCAAGATAATCAAGACAATGTTGCCGACGTGATCGCCACCATCAATGTTAAACTTTAGCCACTCAAAATGAAAGAAAGATAAAGAGATATGGGTGCGACACCGAACTTCCCGGAAAGTCACCCATCGTATCCGCCCAGGCGCTTCAGCTGCGAACTATGATGAGATCCAGCAGTCGTACCTCGGTATGATCGCACCACGTGTACGGACGTGCAAGTGTCAGGCTTTGGTGGTTTTTTCTGTTTTCTTTTCTCCTTTCGAGGGAAGACATCGGACGCCTCCTTTCGGCAATGGTTGTTTAGGACCGGCGGCAATGGTTGGAACCAGTGGCAATGGTTGTTCTACGCAGTCCGTCGCAATGGTTGCGCAACCTAGAATTGATGGTTACAACATTGGCAATGGCTTCCATGTTGCCAACCATTGCCGCCGGCTCAAACAACGATCGCCAATGGTTGGCAACCTTTGGAATTGAAGGGCAAGCCGAGTGGTTTGCCAATCGAAAAACCATTGACTATGGTGGCATCCGTACCGCATGCAATTGTATGGTTGCTACCATTGGCAATCGTTGTTTGTTTTTGTCCCGTAGCAATGGTTGGCGTCCTTGGAATGCAGTGGTTGCAATGATAGGCCAGGTTTTCCAACGTTGCCAACCCATCCCGCCAGCCCTGGGCAACTATTCCAATGGTTCGCACTTAAAATTGAGAAGACCGGCGGGCGGCAATGGTTGGCAACGTTGAAAACCAACGTTCCAATGGTGCCAACGCATCAGCGATTGGTTATGTCCGTTGAGGGAAGGCAATGGTTCCAACCATTTGGCAATTGCTGTTCAACAAGACTGCGGGCCGACAGTCCGCCAAGGCGTCACCTTGTGACGTCAGCCAAGAACAGGTCAAAAACAATGTCCAACATGATTGGTCACACCATCGATGTTGATGTTTGACCATTTCCAAAAATGAAAGAAAAGAGTAAAAAGGATGTGGGTGCGACACCGGAGCTTCTAAAGATTCACGTCACTGTTTGTTCCGGCCCACAGGCGCTTAGCTGCGGAATTCTGATGGGATCCGGCGTAGTAGCCTAGGATGCACCACGTGTACGAGCGTCCGAGTGTCGGCTCTTGTTCGTTCGTTTCTGTTTTCTTTTCTCCTTTCGAGGGAAGACATCGGACGCCTCCTTTCGGCAATGGTTGTTTGGGACCGGCGGCAATGGTTGGAACCAGTGGCAATGGTTGTTTCGGTCCCGTCGCAATGGTGGGCAACCTTGGAATTCAATGGTTGCAACCATTGGCAAAGGGTTTCAATGTTGCCAACCATTGCCGCCGCCCCTAAACAACGAACGCCAATGTTTGGCAACCTAGGAATTGAAGGGCCGGCGGCAATGGTTGCCAATCGAAAAACCATTGCCAATGGTGGCAACCTTACCGAAGGCAATGGTATGGTTGCAACCATGGCAATCGTTGTTTGTTTTCTCCGTCTCCTTGGAATGCAGTCAAGCTTCAATTGATGGGCCACGGTTTTAGACGTCAACCACTACCAGCCTTGAACAACTATTGCCAATGGTTGGCAATCTTGGAATTCAAGGGCCGGCGGGCGGCAATGGTTGGCAACATTGAAAACCAACCATTGCCAATGGTGATTCCGTAGGCAATGGTTGTGTCATTCCAAGCGGCGATGGTTCCAACAATTTGGCGATTCTGCTGTTCAAGAGCCAGCTTGAGGAAGTAAGCAGTCCGCCAAGGCGTCACCTTGTGACGTCAACCAAGAACAGGTCAAGAACAATGTCCAACATGATTGGTCACACCATCAATGTTGATGTTTGACCATTTCCAAAAATGAAAGAAAAGAGTAAAAAAGGTGTGGGTGCGACACCGGGACTTCCCGGGAGGTCACCCATCCCAGTACTATTCCGGCCCACAGGCGCTTAGCTGCGGAGTTCTGATGGGATCCGGCGTAGTAGCCTAGGTATGATCGCACCACGTGTACGGACGTGCAAGTGTCACCCTTTGGTGGTTTTTTCTGTTTCTTTTCTCCTTTCGAGGGAAGACATCGGACGCCTCCTTTCGGCAATGGTTGTTTAGGACCGGCGGCAATGGTTGGAACCAGTGGCAATGGTTGTTTCAATACCGTCGCGATGGTTGGCGACCTCAGAACGCAATGGTTGCAACCATTGGCAATCGGTTTTCATATTGCCGACCGTTCTCAATCGCAATGAGTTCGCAACACTTGAAACGCTGAAGGGCCAGGCAATATTGCGGTGAAAAACCATTGCCGATGGTGACCGTAACACCTACGCGATCGGTATGGTTGCGACCATTGGCAATCCGTGCTTGCTTACCCGTCGCAATGGTTGGCAACCTTGGAATGTGGTGGTTGCGATGATGGGCCACAGTTTTCAACGTTGCCAACCATACCGCCAGCTCCTAAACAACTGTATCCCAATGACTCGCACTCTTGGAATTAAGAGGCCAACAATGGTTGGCGACGTTGAAAACCAACCATTGCGATGGCATGGCGCAGGCGATCGGCAGTTTATGTGGAGTCCGCGTTCCAACCATTTGGCAATTGCTGCTCAAGCAGACTGCCAAGGAGCAGCAGCCCCGCCAAGGCACCAGCTATAACGTCGCCCAAGAACAGGTCAAGACAATCTCAACATGATTGGTCACACCATCAATGCTGATGTTTGACCATTTCCAAAAATGAAAGAGAGAGATAAAAAGTATAAGTCAAGCACCAGGACACCTGGAACAGTACATCCAGTGTCTTCACAGGCACTCCTTGGCTGCAAACTCTGATAGGAGTTCAATGACACCTGATATGATCCCACCACATATACCAACATCCAAGTCTCAGCCTGCTCCGTTTTCTGTTTTCTTTCTCTTTTCCAGGAAGACATTGGACACCTCTTCAGCAATGGTGTTTCAAGCGCGGCAATGATTTCAACCCGACAGGCGATGGTTGTTACGATACCCATCGCGATGCGGTAAAAGCCTTGAATTCAATGGTTGCAACCGTTGGCAATGACTTTGGTACTGCCGGGCCATTTCACCAGCCCTAAACAACGATCGCCAATGGTTTGGCAACCTTGGAATCGGAAAGGCGGCGGCAATGGTTGCCATCGAGAAAGCGTTCGGTGGTGGCAACCATCCAACGACAATGGTATGGTTGCGACCATTGGCAATCGTTGTTTGCTTTATCCGTCGCAATGGTTGGCGACCTTGGAATGCAGTGGTTGCAATGATCGGCGGGGTTTCAACGTTTCCAACCATTGCCGCAGCCCTGAACAACTATTGCCAATGGTTGGCGTCTTGAATTAAAGAGCGACAAACGGCGGCAATGATTGGCAACATTGAAAACCAACCATTACCAATGAGTCCAGTCATTCAGCAATGGTATGCTCAACTTCAGGAAGCAAATGGTTCCAACCATTTGGCGATTATGCTGTTGCAAACCAACTTCAAAAAACAGCACTCACCAAGGCGTCACCTTATGACGTCAATAGAACAGGTAGAACAATCTCCAACATGATTGGTAACACCATACAATGTGATGCTTAACGCGGAATGGAAGAGAAATAAAGGGTATGGGTGCGACGCCGGGACTTCCCGGAATGCTCGTCCCAGTACTGTTCCGGCCCACAGGCGCTTAGCTGCGGAGTTCTGATGGGATCCGGCGTAGTAGCCTAGGTATGATCGCACCACGTGTACGAGCGTGCGAGTGTCACCCTTTGGTGGTTTTTTCTGTTTTCTTTTCTCCTTTCGAGGGAAGACATCGGACGCCTCCTTTCGGCAATGGTTGTTTAGGACCGGCGGCAATGGTTGGAACCAGTGGCAATGGTTGTTTCGGTCCCGTCGCAATGGTTGGCAACCTCGGAATTCAATGGTTGCAACCATTGGCACTGGGTTTCCATGTTGCCAACCATTGCCGCGGCCCTAAACAACGATCGCCAATGGTTGGCAACCTTGGACTTGAAGGGCCGGCGGCAATGGTTGCCAATCGAAAAACCATTGCCAATGGTGGCAACCGTACCGCAGGCAATGGTATGGTTGCAACCATTGGCAATCGTTGTTTGTTTTTGTCCCGTCGCATTGGGTGGCGACCTTGTAATGCAGTGGTTGCAACGATGGGACTTGGTTTTAAACGTTGCCAACCACTGCCGCCAGCCCTAAACAACTATTGCCAATGGTTGGCGATCTTGGAATTCGAGAAGCGGCGGCAATGGTGGCGATAACTGGAAGCCGACCATCCGTGCAACAGTAACAATGGTTGTTGTTCGTTACGGGCGGCGATGGTTCCAACCATTTGGCAATTGCTGTTCAACCAAGCTGCCAAGAGACAAGCAGTCCGCCAAGCGTCACGCCTATGACATCAGCAAGATCTGACGGGTGATTCTCCAACATGATTGGTCACACCATCGATGTTGATGTTTGACCATTTCCAAAAATGGAAGAAAAGAGTAAAAAAGATGTGGGTGCGACACCGGGACTTCCCGGGAGGTCACCCATCCCAGTACTATTCCGGCCCACTGGCGCTTAGCTGCGAGGTTCTTGATGGATCTCAGCAGTAGTCGCCTTAGTATGATGGCACCATTCGTATACCGACGTGCAAGTGTCACGCTTTGGTGGTTTTTTCTGTTTTCTTTTCTCCTTTCGAAGGAAGACATCGGAACCCTCCTATATGCAATGGTTGTTTAGGACCGGCGGCAATGGTTGGAACCAGTGGCAATGGTTGTATCGGTCCCGTCGCAATGGTTGGCAACCTCGGAATTCAATGGTTGCAACCATTGGCAATGGGTTTCCATGTTGCCAACCATTGCCGCAGGCCCAAAACAACGATCTCCAATGGTTGGCAACCTTTGGAATTGAAGGGCGGCAAGCAATGGGTGCCAATCGAAGCCATTCAATTGCATGGCAAGGTACAAGCAATGGTATGGTGCAACCATTGGCAAATTGATTAGTTTGTTTTATTACCCGTCGCAATGGTTGGCGACCTTGGAATGCGGTGGTTGGCAATGATGGGCCACAGTTTCAACGTTGCCAACCATTGCCGCCAGCCCTAAACGACTATCCAATGGTTGGCAATCCTCAATGAAGCAGGCAAGGGCAGCAATGGTCGCAGCATGAAAACAGACCATGCCAATGAGTTGCCAACCATAGCAATGGTGCGGCCAACGGCAATGGTTCCAACCATTTGCCCAGCATTCCTGTTCGGAGACCCACTTCGGGAAAACGGCAGACCCAGCAACGTCACCTTGTGACGTCAGCCAAGAACAGGTCAAAAACAATGTCCAACATGATTGGTCACACCATCGATGTTGATGTTTGACCATTTCCAAAAATGAAAGAAAAGAGTAAAAAAGATGTGGGTGCGACACCGGGACTTCCCGGGAGGTCACCCATCCCAGTACTATTCCGGCCCACAGGCGCTTAGCTGCGGAGTTCTGATGGGACCGGGCGAAGTAGCCTAGGTATGTTCGCCCCAGGTGTAAGGACGTGCAAGTTTCAGCCCTTGTTCGTTTTTTCGTTTTTCTTTTCTCCTTTCCAGGACGACATCGGACGCCTCCTTTCGGCAATGGTTGTTTAGGGACAGCAGCAATGGTGAACCAACAGCGATGATTGTTTAGGTCCATGGCGATGGTTGGCAACCTCGGAATTCGATGGTGGTTCATTGGCAATGAGTTTCCATGTTGCCAACCATACCAACCAGCCCTAAACAACGATCGCAATGATTGGCAACCTTGGAATTGAAGGGCCAACGGCAATGGTTGCCAATCGAAGACCAGTTCCAATGATTAGCAACCGTACAAGCAATGGTATGGTCAACCAAGTTTAGCAATCATTATTTGTTTTTGTCAGGATACAGCAATGGTTGACAACCTTGGAATGCAGGTGGAGTTACAATGATGGGCCACGGTTTTCAACGTTGCCAACCATTGCCGCCAGCCCTAAACAACTATTGCCAATGGTTGGCAATCTTGGAATGAGAGGCAGCGGCAATGATCGGTAAGTTTGAAAACCAACATTTGCCAATGGTTTGCAAACCATAGCAATCAATGTGTCGGTCCGACAGCGATGGTTCCAACCATTTGGCAATTGCTGTTTCGGACCGGCTTGCCGAGAGACAAGCAGAGTCCGCCAAGGCGTCACCTTGTGACGTCAACCAAGAACAGGTTAAGAACAATGTCCAACATGATTGGTCACACCATCAATGTTGATGTTTGACGCTCCAAAGTGAAAGAAGATGGCGAAGGGTATGATCCGGCGCCGGGACTTCCACGGGAGGTCACCCGTCCCATCTGCCCAGCAGCACTTAGCTGCAAAGCTCTGATGGCAGGATGGGCATAGTAGCCTCAGTATGATCACACCACGTGTCCAGACGTGCAGTGTCAGCCCTTGTCGGTTTTCTGTTTTCTTTTATTCTTTAAGGGAGGCATCAGACACCTCCTTTCGGCAATGGTTGTTTGGGACCAGCGGCAATGGTTGGAACCAGTGGCAATGGTTGTTTCAACCCATCGCAATGGTTGGCAACCTCAAAACGCAATGAGTTGCAACCATTGGCAATGGGCTTAGTGTTACCAATACCATTGCCGCCAGCCCTAAACAACGATCGCCAATGGTTGGCAACCTAGGAATTGAAGGGCCGGCGGCAATGGTTGCCAATCGAAAAACCATTGCCAATGGTGGCAACCGTACCGCAGGCAATGGTATGGTTGCAACCATTGGCAACCGTTGTTTGTTTTTGTTCCGTCGCACTGGTTGGCCAACTTGGAATGCCGTGGTTTCAATGATGGGCCACGGTTTTCAACGTTGCCAACCATTGCCGCCAGCCCTAAACAACTATTGCCAATGGTTGGCAATCTTGGAATTCAAGGGCCGGCGGGCGGCAATGGTTGGCAACATTGAAAACCAACCATTGGCAACGTAGGAATTGGTTGGTTCGTTCCGTTGGCAATGGTTGTGTAACCAGCAAAGGCAATGGTTCCAACCATTTGGCAATTGCTGTTTCGGACCGGCTTGCCGAGAGACAAGCAGTCCGCCAAGGCGTCACCTTGTGACGTCAACCAAGAACAGGTCAAGAACAATGTCCAACATGATTGGTCACACCATCAATGTTGATGTTTGACCATTTCCAAAAATGAAAGAAAAGAGTAAAAAAGGTGTGGGTGCGACACCGGGACTTCCCGGGAGGTCACCCATCCCAGTACTATTCCGGCCCACAGGCGCTTAGCTGCGGAGTTCTGATGGGATCCGGCGTAGTAGCCTAGGTATGATCGCACCACGTGTACGGACGTGCAAGTGTCACCCTTTGCTGGTTTTTTCTGTTTTCTTTTCTCCTTTCGAGGGAAGACATCGGACGCCTCCTTTCGGCAATGGTTGTTTAGGACCGGCGGCAATGGTTGGAACCAGTGGCAATGGTTGTTTCGGTCCCGTCGCAATGGTTGGCAACCTCGGAATTCAATGGTTGCAACCATTGGCAATGGGTTTCCATGTTGCCAACCATTGCCGCCGGCCCTAAACAACGATCGCCAATGGTTGGCAACCTTGGAATTGAAGGGCCGGCGGGAGGCCAAGCTTGGCCCCATAGAAAACCATTGCCAATGGTGACGACTGGCGCGCGCAATGGTATGGTTGCAACCATGCGGCAATCCGTATTTGTTTTATCCCGTCGCGATGGTTGGCGACCTTGGAATGCAGTGGTTGCAATGATGGGCCACGGTTTCGCAATTGCGCCATCCGCAGCCTGACGGTATCCGATGATCGCGATCGAATGTGAAGAGCGGCGATGATGACGTGAAAGTCAACATACCGATGGCGCTACAACCGTAGCGATCACGGTTGTGTTCAACGGGCGATGGTTCCAACCATTTGGCAATTATATTTCAACCAGCTTGCAAGAGCAGCGTCGCCAAGGCGTCACTATAACGTCAGCCAAGAACAGGTAGGACGATATTTCCAACATGATTGGTCACACCATCGAATGTGATGTTTGACCGTTTAAAATGGAAGAAAGAGGTGAAAAAGGTGTGATGCAACGCGGAACTCAGGAGGCTCACCATCCCAGTCTTGTTCCCGCCCACACACGCGCTGCCAGGAACTTGGATGGGGAATCCGGCGTCATCACCTAGTATAAATACGCGCCACGTGTACGGACGTGCAAGTGTCACAGTTTGCTGGTTTTTTCTGTTTTCTTTTCTCCTTTCGAGGGAAGACATCGGACGCCTCCTTTCGGCAATGGTTGTTTAGGACCGGCGGCAATGGTTGGAACCAGTGGCAATGGTTGTTTCGGTCCCGTCGCTTTGGTTGGCAACCTCGGTATTCAATGTTTGCAACGTTTGGCATTGGTTTTCCATGTTGCAAACCATTGCCGCCGGCCTTCAGACAGTCGATCG
>JBBHKD010000025.1:0-30031 GCA_037447605.1 Zygnema circumcarinatum
GAGACGCCAAATGGACTCAATCTTTTTGTGCATACGGCGGACACACAGTAGAGTGACGCTAAGAAATTTCGGAGCACAAAAGTAAAAGACAAAAAAGTTATATATAACGGAAAGGACGTGTATACGAACGCAACCTATTGCACGTGTCAAAAAAACGTCCATATCTGAATAGAAAGAACGCCAAATTGACTCAAACGTTTTGTGCATACGGCGGACTCACTGTAGAGTGACGCTGAGAAATTTCGGTGCAAAAGAGTAAAAGACAAAAAAGTTATGTATAACGGAGTGGACATGTATAGGAACGCAACTTATTGCACGTGTCACAAAAACGTCCATATTTGAATAGGGAAAACGCCAAATTGACTCAAACTTTTTGTGCATACGGCGGATTCACTGTAGAGTAACGCTGAGAAATTTCGGTGCACAAAACTAAAGACAAAAAAGTTATATATATAACAGGTGGAGTGGACGTGTATCTGAAACGCTGACCTATAACCGCGTGTCACAAAACGTCGAGTATCACGAGACGGGAGAACATAAAATGGACTCAATCTTTTGTGCGGCGGACCTACGATGAAGTGACGCTAAGAAATTTCAGGCACAAAAGTAAAGACAAAAAAGTTATATTTAACGAATTGGACGTGTATAGGAGCACTAACTTATTGCGATGTCACAAAAGCATCATATCTGAATAGGGACAACAATTGACTCAACTTTTTGTGCATACGGCCAACTCAATAGAGTGTGACGCTGAGAATTTCGGTGCAAGAATAAAAGACAAAAAAGTTATGTATAACAGATTGGACGTGTATAGGAGCGCAACGTGCGTGTCACAAAAACGTCCATATCTGAATAGGGAGCAGCAGTGAGCTCAAACTTTTTGTGCATACAGCGGACTCACTGTAGAGTGACGCTGAGAAATTTCAGTGCAAAAATAAAGGCTTAAAATATTATATATATATAGCAGGTGGACGTGTATGAGCATCCTATTGCGTAATCACAAAAGCATCCCATATTTGAATGGGAGAACATAGGTGAAACCAAACTTCTTGTGCATACAGCGGACTCACTATAAATTGACAACTGAGAAATTTCGGTGCAAAAGAATAAAAGACAAAAAAGTTATGTATAACGGAGTGGACGTGTATAGGAACGCAACTTATTGCACGTGTCACAAAAACGTCCATATCTAAATAGGGAGAACGCTTAATTGACTCAAACTTTTTGTGCATACGGCGGACTCACTGTAGAGTGACGTTGAGAAATTTCGGTGCAAAAGAGTAAAAGACAAAAACGTTATGTATAACGGAGTGGACGTGTATAGGAACGCAACCTATTGCACGTGTCACTAAAACGTCCATATCTGAATAGGGAGAACGCTTAATTGACTCAAACTTTTTGTGCATACGGCGGACTCACTGTAGAGTGACGCTGAGAAATTTCGGTGCAAAAGCGTAAAAGACAAAAACGTTATGTATAACGGAGTGGACGTGTATAGGAACGCAACCTATTGCACGTGTCACAAAAACGTCCATATCTGAATGAGGAGAACGCTTAATTGACTCAAACTTTTTGTGCATACGGTGGACTCACTGTAGAGTGACGCTGGGAAATTTCGGTGCAAAAGAGTAAAAGACAAAAAAGTTATGTATAACGGAGTGGACGTGTATAGGAACGCAACCTATTGCACGTGTCACTAAAACGTCCATATCTGAATAGAACGCCAAATTGACTCAAACGTTTTGTGCATACGGCGGACTCAATGTAGAGTGACGCTGAGAAATTTCGGTGCAAAAGAGTAAAAGACAAAAAAGTTATGTATAACGGAGTGGACATGTATAGGAACGCAACTTATTGCACGTGTCACAAAAACGTCCATATCTGAATAGGGACAACGCTTAATTGACTCAAACTTTTTGTGCATACGGCGGACTCACTGTAGAGTGACGCTGAGAAATTTCGGTGCAAAAGAATAAAAGACAAAAAGTTATGTATAACGGAGTGGACGTGTATAGGAACGCAACCTATTGCACGTGTCACAAAAACGTCCATATCTGAATAGGGAGAACGCTTAATTGACTCAAACTTTTTGTGCATACGGCGGACTCACTGTAGAGTGACGCTGAGAAATTTCGGTGCAAAAAAATAAAAGACAAAAATATTATATATAACGGAGTGGACGTGTATAGGAACGCATCCTATTGCACGTGTCACAAAAACGTCCATATTTGAATGGGGAGAACGCCAAATTGACTCAAACTTCTTGTGCATACGGCGGACTCACTATAGAGTGACGCTGAGAAATTTCGGTGCAAAAGAATAAAAGACAAAAAAGTTATGTATAACGGAGTGGACATGTATAGGAACGCAACTTATTGCACGTGTCACAAAAACGTCCATATCTAAATAGGGAGAACGCTTAATTGACTCAAACTTTTTGTGCATACGGCGGACTCACTGTAGAGTGACGTTGAGAAATTTCGGTGCAAAAGAGTAAAAGACAAAAACGTTATGTATAACGGAGTGGACGTGTATAGGAACGCAACCTATTGCACGTGTCACAAAAACGTCCATATCTGAATAGGGAAAACGCCAAATTGACTCAAACTTTTTGTGCATACGGCGGACTCACTATAGAGTGACGCTGAGAAATTTCGGTGCAAAAGAATAAAAGACAAAAAAGTTATGTATAACGGAGTGGACATGTATAGGAACGCAACTTATTGCACGTGTCACAAAAACGTCCATATCTAAATAGGAGAACGCTTAATTGACTCAAACTTTTTGTGCATACGGCGGACTCACTGTAGAGTGACGTTGAGAAATTTCGGTGCAAAAGAGTAAAGACAAAAACAAGGTATAACGGAGTGGACGTATAGGAACGCTAACCTATTGCACGTCACAAAAACGTCCATATCTGGATAGGGAAAACGCTTAATTGACTCAAACTTTTTGTGCATACGGCGGACTCACTATAGAGTAACGCTGCGAAATTTCGGTGCAAAAAAGAGTAAAAGACAAAATAGTTATGTATAACGGAGTGGACATGTATAGGAACACAACTTATTGCACGTGTCACAAAAACGTCCATATCTGAATAGGGAGAACGCTTAATTGACTCAAACTTGTTGTGCATACGGCGGACTCACTGTAGAGTGACGCTGAGAAATTTCGGTGCAAAAGAGTAAAAGACAAAAAAGTTATGTATAACGGAGTGGACATGTATAGGAACGCAACTTATTGCACGTGTCACAAAAACGTCCATATCTGAATAAGGAGAACGCCAAATGGACTCAATCTTTTGTGCATACGGCGGACACACAGTAGAGTGACGCTAAGAAATTTCGGAGCACAAAAGTAAAAGACAAAAAAGTTATATATAACGGAGTGGACGTGTATACGAACGCAACCTATTGCACGTGTCAAAAAAACGTCCATATCTGAATAGAAAGAAAGCCAAATTGACTCAAACGTTTTGTGCATACGGCGGACTCACTGTAGAGTGACGCTGAGAAATTTCGGTGCAAAAGAGTAAAAGACAAAAAAGTTATGTATAACGGAGTGGACATGTATAGGAACGCAACTTATTGCACGTGTCACAAAAACGTCCATATTTGAATAGGGAAAACGCCAAATTGACTCAAACTTTTTGTGCATACGGCGGATTCACTGTAGAGTAACGCTGAGAAATTTCGGTGCACAAAACTAAAAGACAAAAAAGTTATATATAACGGAGTGGACGTGTATACGAACGCAGCCTATAGCACGTGTCACAAAAACGTCCATATCTGAATAGGGAGAACGCCAAATGGACTCAATCTTTTTGTGCATACGGCGGACACACAGTAGAGTGACGCTAAGAAATTTCGGTGCAAAAAAGTAAAAGACAAAAAAGTTATATATAACGGAGTGGACGTGTATAGGAACGCAACTTATTGCACGTGTCACAAAAACGTCCATATCTGAATAGGGACAACGCTTAATTGACTCAAACTTTTTGTGCATACGGCGGACTCACTGTAGAGTGACGCTGAGAAATTTCGGTGCAAAAGAATAAAAGACAAAAAGTTATGTATAACGGAGTGGACGTGTATAGGAACGCAACCTATTGCACGCGTCACAAAAACGTCCATATCTGAATAGGGAGAACGCCAAATGGACTCAAACTTTTTGTGCATACCGCGGACTCAATGTAGAATGACGCTGAGAAATTTCGGTGCAAAAAAATAAAAGACAAAAAAGTTATATATAACGGAGTGGACGTGTATAGGAACGCAACCTATTGCACGTGTCACAAAAACGTCCATATTTGAATGGGGAGAACGCCAAATTGACTCAAACTTTTTGTGCATACGGCGGACTCACTATAGAGTGACGCTGAGAAATTTCGGTGCAAAAGAGTAAAAGACAAAAACGTTATGTATAACGGAGTGGACGTGTATAGGAACGCAACCTATTGCACGTGTCACAAAAACGTCCATATCTGAATAGGGAGAGCGCTTAATTGACTCAAACTTTTTGTGCATACGGCGAACTCACTGTAGAGTGACGCTGAGAAATTTCAGTGCAAAAGAGTAAAAGACAAAAACGTTATGTATAACGGAGTGCACATGTATAGGAACACAACTTATTGCACGTGTCACAAAAACGTCCATATCTGAATAGGGAGAACGCTTAATTGACTCAAACTTGTTGTGCATACGGCGGACTCACTGTAGAGTGACGCTAAGAAATTTCGGTGCAAAAAAGTAAAAGACAAAAAAGTTATGTATAACGGAGTGGACATGTATAGGAACGCAACTTATTGCACGTGTCACAAAAACGTCCATATCTGAATAGGGAGAACGCTTAATTGACTCAAACTTTTTGTGCATACGGCGGACACACTGTAGAGTGACGCTAAGAAATTTCGGAGCAAAAAAGTAAAAGACAAAAAGTTATATATAACGGAAAGGACGTGTATACGAACGCAACCTATTGCACGTGTCACAAAAACGTCCATATCTGAATAGAAAGAACGCCAAATTGACTCAAACGTTTTGTGCATACGGCGGACTCACTGTAGAGTGACGCTGAGAAATTTCGGTGCAAAAGAGTAAAAGACAAAAAAGTTATGTATAACGGAGTGGACATGTATAGGAACGCAACTTATTGCACGTGTCACAAAAACGTCCATATCTGAATAGGGAGAACGCTTAATTGACTCAAACTTTTTGTGCATACGGCGGACTCACTGTAGAGTGACGCTGAGAAATTTCGGTGCAAAAGAATAAAAGACAAAAAAGTTATGTATAACGGAGTGGACGTGTATAGGAACGCAACTTATTGCACGTGTCACAAAAACGTCCATATCTGAATAGGGACAACGCTTAATTGACTCAAACTTTTTGTGCATACGGCGGACTCACTGTAGAGTGACGCTGAGAAATTTCGGTGCAAAAGAATAAAAGACAAAAAAGTTATGTATAACGGAGTGGACGTGTATAGGAACGCAACCTATTGCACGTGTCACAAAAACGTCCATATCTGAATAGGGAGAACGCTTAATTGACTCAAACTTTTTGTGCATACGGCGGACTCACTGTAGAGTGACGCTGAGAAATTTCGGTGTGAAAGAGTAAAAGACAAAAACGTTATGTATAACAGAGTGGACGTGTATAGGAACGCAACCTATTGCACGTGTCACTAAAACGTCCATATGTGAATAGGGAGAACGCTTAATTGACTCAAACTTTTTGTGCATACGGCGGACTCACTGTAGAGTGACGCTGAGAATTTTCGGTGCAAAAGCGTAAAAGACAAAAACGTTATGTATAACGGAGTGGACGTGTATAGGAACGCAACCTATTGCACGTGTCACAAAAACGTCCATATCTGAATAGGGAGAACGCTTAATTGACTCAAACTTTTTGTGCATACGGCGGACACACTGTAGAGTGACGCTGAGAAATTTCGGTGCAAAAAAGTAAAAGACAAAAAAGTTATGTATAACGGAGTGGACGTGTATAGGAACGCAACCTATTGCACGTGTCACAAAAACGTCCATATCTGAATAGGGAGAACGCTTAATTGACTCAAACTTTTTGTGCATACGGCGGACTCACTGTAGAGTGACGCTGAGAAATTTCGGTAAAAAAGAGTAAAAGACAAAAAAGTAATGTACAACGGAGTGGACATGTATAGGAACGCAACTTATTGCACGTGTCACAAAAACGTCCATATCTGAATAGGGACAACGCTTAATTGACTCAAACTTTTTGTGCATACGGCGGACTCACTGTAGAGTGACGCTGAGAAATTTCGGTGCAAAAGAATAAAAGACAAAAAGTTATGTATAACGGAGTGGACGTGTATAGGAACGCAACCTATTGCACGTGTCACAAAAACGTCCATATCTGAATAGGGAGAACGCTTAATTGACTCAAACTTTTTGTGCATACGGCGGACTCACTGTAGAGTGACGCTGAGAAATTTCGGTGCAAAAGAGTAAAAGACAAAAACGTTATGTATAACAGAGTGGACGTGTATAGGAACGCAACCTATTGCACGTGTCACTAAAACGTCCATATTCAGTCAGGGGACAACGCTTAATTGGATCTAAACTTTGCAGTATTGGCCGGCGGACCCATTGTAGAGTGACGCTGGACAAATTCTGGTGCAAAAGAATAAAAAGACAAAAAAGTTATGTATAACGGAGTGGATCGCATAGAACGCTAACCTATCAAGACGCGTCACGAAAACGTCCATATCTGAATAGGGAGAACGCTTAATTGACTCAAACTTTTTGTGCATACGGCGGACTCACTGTAGAGTGACGCTGAGAAATTTCGGTGTGAAAGAGTAAAAGACAAAAACGTTATGTATAACAGAGTGGACGTGTATAGGAACGCAACCTATTGCACGTGTCACTAAAACGTCCATATGTGAATAGGGAGAACGCTTAATTGACTCAAACTTTTTGTGCATACGGCGGACTCACTGTAGAGTGACGCTGAGAATTTTCGGTGCAAAAGCGTAAAAGACAAAAACGTTATGTATAACGGAGTGGACGTGTATAGGAACGCAACCTATTGCACGTGTCACAAAAACGTCCATATCTGAATAGGGAGAACGCTTAATTGACTCAAACTTTTTGTGCATACGGCGGACTCACTGTAGAGTGACGCTGGGAAATTTCGGTGCAAAAGAGTAAAAGACAAAAAAGTTATGAATAACGGAGTGGACGTGTATAGGAACGCAACCTATTACACCTGTCACAAAAACGTCCATATCTGAAAAGCAAGAACGCCAAATTGACTCAAACGTTTTGAGCATACGCCGCACTCACCGTAGGGTGACGCTCAGAAATTTCGGTGCAAAAGAATAAAAGACAAAAAATTTAGGTATAACGGAGTGGGACATGGGATAAAGAACGAACTTATTGCATCGTGGTTACAAAACGTCTATATCCTGAATAGGGACAACGCTTAATTGACTCAAACTTTTTGTGCATACGGCGGACTCACTGTAGAGTGACGCTGAGAAATTTCGGTGCAAAAGAATAAAAGACAAAAAAGTTATGTATAACTGAGTGGACGTGTATAGAACGCGAACCTATTGCACGTGTCACAAAAACGTCCGAGACCGGGAATAGGCGGGAACGCTTAATTGACCTCAAACTTTTTGTGCATTACCGGGCGGACTCAGAGGCGACGCTGAGAAATTTCTGGTGCAAAAGAGTAAAAGACAAAAATCGTTATGTAGCGTAACAGAGTGGATCGCATAGAACGTTAACCTATTGCACGTGTCACTTCAAAACGCCCGGCATTCCTGAAATAGGGACAACGCTTAATTGACTCAAACTTTTTGTGCATACGGCGGACTCACTGTAGAGTGACTCTGAGAAATTTCGGTGCACAAGACTAAAAGACAAAAAAGTTACGTATAACAGAGCGGACGAGTGTAGGGACGGAAAAGAGTGCACGCGTCAGAAAAACGTCCATATCCGGCTAGGAGAAACGCTTTAATTGACTCCAAACTTTTTGTGCATACGGCGGACTCAATTTCGTAGAGTGACGCTGAGAAATTTCCTGGTGTGAAAGAGTAAAGACAAAAACGTTATGTATAACAGAGTGGACGTGTATAGGAACGCAACCTATTGCACGTGTCACTAAAACGTCCATATGTGAATAGGGAGAACGCTTAATTGACTCAAACTTTTTGTGCATACGGCGGACTCACTGTAGAGTGACGCTGAGAATTTTCGGTGCAAAAGCGTAAAAGACAAAAACGTTATGTATAACGGAGTGGACGTGTATAGGAACGCAACCTATTGCACGTGTCACAAAAACGTCCATATCTGAATAGGGAGAACGCTTAATTGACTCAAACTTTTTGTGCATACGGCGGACTCACTGTAGAGTGACGCTGGGAAATTTCGGTGCAAAAGAGTAAAAGACAAAAAAGTTATGAATAACGGAGTGGACGTGTATAGAACGCAACCTATTACACCTGTCACAAAAACGTCCATATCTGAAAAGAAAGAACGCCAAATTGACTCAAACGTTTTGAGCATACGGCGGACTCACTGTAGAGTGACGCTGAGAAATTTCGGTGCAAAAGAGTAAAAGACAAAAAAGTTATGTATAACTGAGTGGGATATGTATAGAACGTGCAAACCCTATTGCACGTAATACAAAAAAACGCTCATATCTCAATAGGGACAAACGCTTTAATTGACTCCAAACTTTTTGTGCATACGGCGGACTCATCAGAGTGACGCTTAAGGAAATTTCGGTGCAAAAGAATAAAAGACAAAAAAGTTGGTGTATAACGGAGGGACGGTATAGGAACGCGCTAACTCCATTGCACGCGGTCACAAAAACGTCCATATCTGAATAGGGAGAACGCTTAATTGACCTCAAACTTTTTGTGCATACGGCGGACCTTGCTAATCAGAGTGACGCTGAGAAATTTCGGTGCAAAAGGAGTAAAAGACAAAACGGCGTTATGTGGTGCAACAGTGGACGCGGTGAACGCGAACCTATTGCACGTGTCACTAAAACGTCCATATGTGAATAGGGAGAACGCTTAATTGACTCAAACTTTTTGTGCATACGGCGGACTCACTGTAGAGTGACGCTGAGAATTTTCGGTGCAAAAGCGTAAAAGACAAAAAAGTTATGTATAACGGAGTGGACGTATAGGAACGCTAACCTATTGCACGTGTCACAAAAAAAACGTCCATATCCGAATAGGAGAACGCTGACTGACCTCAAACTTTTTGTGCATACGGCGGACTCATCAGAGTGACGCTGGAAATTCCCTGGCAGCAAAAAAGAGTAAAAGACAAAAAAGTTATGTATAACGGAGTGGACATGTATAGGAACGCAACTTATTGCACGTGTCACAAAAACGTCCATATCTGAATAGGGAGAACGCTTAATTGACTCAAACTTTTTGTGCATACGGCGGACTCACTGTAGAGTGACGCTGAGAAATTTCGGTGCAAAAGAGTAAAAGACAAAAAAGTTATGTATAACGGAGTGGACATGTATAGGAACGCAACTTATTGCACGTGTCACAAAAACGTCCATATCTGAATAGGGACAACGCTTAATTGACGCAAACTTTTTGTGCATACGGCGGACTCACTGTAGAGTGACGCTGAGAAATTTCGGTGCAAAAGAATAAAAGACAAAAAAGTTATGTATAACGGAGTGGGACGTGTATAGGAACGCAACTTATTGCACGTGTCACAAAAACGTCCATATCTGAATAGGGAGAACGCTTAATTGACTCAAACTTTTTGTGCATACGGCGGACTCACCGTAGAGTGACGCTGAGAAATTTCGGTGCAAAAGAGTAAAAGAAAAAAACGTTATGTATAACAGGAGTGGACGGTATAGAACGCGAACCTAATGCACGTAAGTCACTAAAACGTCCATATCTGAATAGTGGACAACGCTTAATTGACTCAAACTTTTTGTGCATACGGCGGACCACAGAGTGACGCTGGACTACCCTGGTGCAAAAGAATAAAAGACAAAAAAGTTATGTATAACGGAGTGGACGTGTATAGGAACGCAACCTATTGCACGTGTCACAAAAACGTCCATATCTGAATAGGGAGAACGCTTAATTGACTCAAACTTTTTGTGCATACGGCGGACTCACTGTAGAGTGACGCTGAGAAATTTCGGTGCAAAAGAGTAAAAGACAAAAAAGTTATGTATAACGGAGTGGACGTGTATAGGAACGCAACCTATTGCACGTGTCACAAAAACGTCCATGTCTGAATAGGGAGAACGCCAAATTGACTCAAACGTTTTGTGCATACGGCGGACTCACTGTAGAGTGACGCTGAGAAATTTCGGTGCAAAAGAGTAAAAGACAAAAAAGTTATGTATAACGGAGTGGACATGTATAGGAACGCAACTTATTGCACGTGTCACAAAAACGTCCATATCTGAATAGGGACAACGCTTAATTGACTCAAACTTTTTGTGCATACGGCGGACTCACTGTAGAGTGACGCTGAGAAATTTCGGTGCAAAAGAATAAAAGACAAAAAAGTTATGTATAACGGAGTGGACGTGTATAGGAACGCAACCTATTGCACGTGTCACAAAAACGTCCATATCTGAATAGGGAGAACGCTTAATTGACTCAAACTTTTTGTGCATACGGCGGACTCACTGTAGAGTGACGCTGAGAAATTTCGGTGCAAAAGAGTAGAAGACAAAAATGTTATGTATAACGGAGTGGACGTGTATAGGAACGCAACCTATTGCACGTGTCACAAAAACGTCCATATCTGAATAGGGAGAACGCTTAATTGACTCAAACTTTTTGTGCATACGGCGGACTCACTGTAGAGTGACGCTGAGAAATTTCGGTGCAAAAGAGTAAAAGACAAAAAAGTTATATATAACGGAGTAGACGTGTATAGGAACGCAACCTATTGCACATGTCACAAAAACGTCCATATCTGAATAGGGAGAACGCTTAATTGACTCAAACTTTTTGTGCATATGGGCGTACTCACTGTAGAGTGACGCTGGGAAATTTCGGTGCAAAAGAGTAAAAGACAAAAAAGTTATGTATAACGGAGTGGACGTGTATACGAACGCAACCTATTGCACGTGTCACAAAAACGTCCATATCTGAATAGGGAGAACGCCAAATTGACTCAAACTTTTTGTGCATACGGCGGACTCACTGTAGAGTGACGCTGAGAAATTTCGGTGCAAAAGAGTAAAAGACAAAAAAGTTATGTATAACGGAGTGGACATGTATAGGAACGCAACTTATTGCACGTGTCACAAAAACGTCCATATCTGAATAGGGACAACGCTTAATTGACTCAAACTTTTTGTGCATACGGCGGACTCACTGTAGAGTGACGCTGAGAAATTTCGGTGCAAAAGAATAAAAGACAAAAAAGTTATGTATAACGGAGTGGACGTGTATATGAACGCAACCTATTGCACGTGTTACAAAAACGTGCAGATCTGATTAGGGAACACGCTTAATTTCCGCAAACGTTTTGTGCATATGCGGACTCACTGTAGAGTGACGCTGAGAAATTTCGGTGCAAAAGAGTAAAAGACAAAAACGTTATGTATAACAGAGTGGACGTGTATAGGAACGCAACCTATTGCACGTGTCACTAAAACGTCCATATCTGAATACGGAGAACGCTTAATTAACTCAAACTTTTTGTGCATACGGCGGACTCACTGTAGAGTGACGCTGAGAAATTTCGGTGCAAAAGCGTAAAAGACAAAAACGTTATGTATAACGGAGTGGACGTGTATAGGAACGCAACCTATAGCACGTGTCACAAAAACGTCCATATCTGAATAGGGAGAACGCCAAATGGACTCAATCTTTTTGTGCATACGGCGGACACACAGTAGAGTGACGCTAAGAAATTTCGGAGCACAAAAGTAAAAGACAAAAAAGTTATATTTAATGGAGTGGACGGTGTAGAAAAGCACCAACTTATTGATGGTGTCACAAAAATGTCCAGATTTGAGGGGATAATGCTTAATTGATCTAATTTTTTCTGTATACCTAATCACTTGGAGTGAATGCTGAGAAATTTCGGTGCAAAAGAATAAAAGACAAAAAAGTTATGTATAACGGAGTGGACGCTGTATAGGAATGCAACTCATTGCATGTGTCAGAAAACGTCCATATCAGGTTAGGGAGAACGCTTAATTGACTCTAACTTTTTGTGCATACGGCGGACTCACTATAGAGTGACGATGAGAAATTTAGGTGCAAAAAAATAAAAGACAAAAATATTATATATAACGGAGTGGACGTGTATAGGAACGCAACCTATTGCACGTGTCACAAAAACGTCCATATTTGAATGGGGAGAACGCCAAATTGACTCAAACTTTTTGTGCATACGGCGGACTCACTATAGAGTGACGATGAGAAATTTCGGTGCAAAAGAATAAAAGACAAAAAAGTTATGTATAACGGAGTGGACGTGTATAGGAACGCAACCTATTTCACGTGTCACAAAAACGTCCATATCTGAATAGGGAGAACGCCAAATGGACTCAATCTTTTTGTGCATACGGCGGACACACAGTAGAGTGACGCTAAGAAATTTCGGAGCACAAAAGTAAAAGACAAAAAAGTTATATATAACGGAGTGGACGTGTATAGGAACGCAACCTATTGCACGTGTCACAAAAACGTCCATATCTGAATAGGGAGAACGCTTAAATGACTCAAACTTTTTGTGCATACGGCGGACTCACTGTAGAGTAACGCTGCGAAATTTCGGTGCAAAAGAGTAAAAGAAAAAATAGTTATGTATAACGGAATGGACATGTATAGGAACACAACTTATTGCACGTGTCACAAAAACGTCCATATCTGAATAGGGAGAACGCTTAATTGACTCAAACTTTTTGTGCATACGGCGGACTCACTGTAGAGTGACGCTCAGAAATTTCGGTGCAAAAGAGTAAAAGACAAAAAAGTTATGTATAACGGAGTGGACATGTATAGGAACGCAACTTATTGCACGTGTCACAAAAACGTCCATATCTGAATAAGGAGAACGCCAAATGGACTCAATCTTTTTGTGCATACGGCGGACACACAGTAGAGTGACGCTGAGAAATTTCGGTGCAAAAGAGTAAAAGACAAAAAAGTTATGTATAACGGAGTGGACATGTATAGGAACGCAACTTATTGCACGTGTCACAAAAACGTCCATATCTGAATAGGGACAACGCTTAATTGACTCAAACTTTTTGTGCATACGGCGGACTCACTGTAGAGTGACGCTGAGAAATTTCGGTGCAAAAGAATAAAAGACAAAAAAGTTATGTATAACGGAGTGGACGTGTATAGGAACGCAACTTTTTGCACGTGTCACAAAAACGTCCATATCTGAATAGGGAGAACGCTTAATGGACTCAAACTTTTTGTGCATACGGCGGACTCACTGTAGAGTGACGCTGAGAAATTTCGGTGCAAAAGAGTAAAAGACAAAATAGTTACGTATAAACGAAGTGGAGATGCACAAGGATCAACTCATCGCACGTGTTTACAAAAATGTTCATATCTTGAATAAGGACAATGCTTAATTGACTCAAACTTTTTGTGCATACGGTGGATTTACTTGGAGAGTGACGCTGAGAAATTTCGGTGCAAAAGAATAAAAGACAAAAAAGTTAACATAAACTGGAGTGGACGTGTATAGGAATCGCAATCTACTTGGGTGTTAATAAAAGGGTCCATAGCTGAGTTAAAGGAGAATGCTTAATTATTCTCAAACTTTTTGTGCATACGGCGGATCACTTGGAGTGACGCTGAGAAATTTCGGTGCAAAAGAGTAAAAGACAAAAGAGTTATGTATAACGGAGTGGACATGTATAGGAACGCAACTTATTGCACGTGTCACAAAAACGTCCATATCTGAATAGGGACAACGCTTAATTGACTCTAAACTTTATGTGCATACGGCGGACTCACTGTAGAGTGACGCTGACAAATTTCGGTGCAAAAGAGTAAAAGACAAAAAAGTTATGTACAACGGACTGGACATGTATAGGAGCGCAACTTATTGCATGTGTCACAAAAACGTCCATATCTGAATAGGGAGAACGCTTAATTGACTCAAACTTTTTGTGCATACGGCGGACTCAGTGTAGAGTGCCGCTAAGAAATTTCGGTGCAAAAGAGTAAAAGACAAAAAAGTTATGTATAACGGAGTTGACATGTATAGGAACGCAACTTATTGCACGTGTCACAAAAACGTCCATATCTGAATAGGGACAACGCTTAATTGACTCAAACTTTTTGTGCATACGGCGGACTCACTATAGAGTAACGCTGCGAAATTTCGGTGCAAAAGAGTAAAAGACAAAAACGTTATGTATAACAGAGTGGACGTGTATAGGAACGCAACCTATTGCACGTGTCACAAAAACGTCCATATCTGAATAGGGAGAACGCTTAATTGACTCAAACTTGTTGTGCATACGGCGGACTCACTGTAGAGTGACGCTAAGAAATTTCGGTGCAAAAGAAAAAAAGACAAAAAATTTATGTATAACGGAGTGGACATGTATAGGAACGCAACTTATTGCACGTGTCACAAAAACGTCCATATCTGAATAAGGAGAACGCCAAATGGACTCAATCTTTTTGTGCATACGGCGGACACACAGTAGAGTGACGCTAAGAAATTTCGGAGCGCAAAAGTAAAAGACAAAAAAGTTATATATAACGGAAAGGACGTGTATACGAACGCAACCTATTGCACGTGTCAAAAAAACGTCCATATCTGAATAGAAAGAACGCCAAATTGACTCAAACGTTTTGTGCATACGGCGGACTCATCAGGAGTGACGCTGAGAAATTTCGGTGCAAAAAGAGTAAAAGACAAAAGTTATGTATAACGGAGGGACATGTATAGGAACGCGAACTTATTGCACGCTGCCACAAAAACGGCCCATATTGAATAACAGGGAAAACGCCAACTTGTCTCAATCTTCTTGTGCATACGGCGGATTCACTGTAGAGTAACGCTGAGAAATTTCGGTGCACAAAACTAAAAGACAAAAAAGTTATATATAACGGAGTGGACGTGTATACGAACGCAGCCTATAGCACGTGTCACAAAAACGTCAGTATCTGAATAGGGAGAACGCCAAATGGACTCAATCTTTTTGTGCATACGGCGGACACACAGTAGAGTGACGCTAAGAAATTTCGGAGCACAAAAGTAAAATACAAAAAAGTTATATTTAACGGAGTGGACGTGTATAGGAACGCAACTTATTGCACGTGTCACAAAAACGTCCATATCTGAATAGGGACAACGCTTAATTGACTCAAACTTTTTGTGCATACGGCGGACTCATTGTAGAGTGACGCTGACAAATTTCAGTGCAAAAGAATAAAAGACAAAAAAGTTATGTATAACGGAGTGGACGTGTATAGGAACGCAACCTATTGCACGTGTCACGAAAACGTCCATATCTGAATAGGGAGAACGCTTAATTGACTCAAACTTTTTGTGCATACGGCGGACTCACTGTAGAGTGACGCTGAGAAATTTCGGTATGAAAGAGTAAAAGACAAAAACGTTATGTATAACAGAGTGGACGTGTATAGGAACGCAACCTATTGCACGTGTCACTAAAACGTCCATATGTGAATAGGGAGAACGCTTAATTGACTCAAACTTTTTGTGCATACGGCGGACTCACTGTAGAGTGACGCTGAGAATTTTCGGTGCAAAAGCGTAAAAGACAAAAACGTTATGTATAACGGAGTGGACGTGTATAGGAACGCAACCTATTGCACGTGTCACAAAAACGTCCATATCTGAATAGGGAGAACGCTTAATTGACTCAAACTTTTTGTGCATACGGCGGACTCACTGTAGAGTGACGCTGGGAAATTTCGGTGCAAAAGAGTAAAAGACAAAAAAGTTATGAATAACGGAGTGGACGTGTATAGGAACGCAACCTATTACACCTGTCACAAAAACGTCCATATCTGAAAAGAAAGAACGCCAAATTGACTCAAACGTTTTGAGCATACGGCGGACTCACTGTAGAGTGACGCTGAGAAATTTCGGTGCAAAAGAGTAAAAGACAAAAAAGTTATGTATAACGGAGTGGACATGTATAGGAACGCAACTTATTGCACGTGTCACAAAAACGTCCATATCTGAATAGGGACAACGCTTAATTGACTCAAACTTTTTGTGCATACGGCGGACTCACTGTAGAGTGACGCTGAGAAATTTCGGTGCAAAAGAGTAAAAGACAAAAAAGTTATGTATAACGGAGTGGACATGTATAGGAACGCAACTTATTGCACGTGTCACAAAAACGTCCATATCTGAATAGGGACAACGCTTAATTGACTCAAACTTTTTGTGCATACGGCGGACTCACTGTAGAGTGACGCTGAGAAATTCCCTCGGTGCAAAAAGAATAAAAAGACAAAAAAGTTACAGGTATAACGGAGTGGACGTATAGGAACGTGCGCGAACCTTATTGCACGCGGTCACAAAAAACGTCCATATCTGAATAGGGAGAACGCTTAATTGACTCAAACTTTTTGTGCATACGGCGGACTCACTGTAGAGTGACGCTGAGAAATTCGGTGCAAAAGAGTAAAAGACAAAAAAGTTATGTATAACGGAGTGGACATGTATAGGAACGCAACTTATTGCACGTGTCACAAAAACGTCCATATCTGAATAGGGACAACGCTTAATTGACTCAAACTTTTTGTGCATACGGCGGACTAACTGTAGAGTGACGCTGAGAAATTTCGGTGCAAAAGAATAAAAGACAAAAAAGTTATGCATAACGGAGTGGACGTATAGAACGCTAAATCCTTATCGTGGGTGACGTGTCACAAAAAACGCCCATATCTGGAATAGGGAGAACGCTTTTAATTGACTCAAACTTTAGGCATGCCGGCGGACTGTAGTGTAGAGTGCCGCTAAGAAATTTCGATGCAAAAGAGCAAACGACAAAAAAGTTATGTATAACGGAGTTGACCTGTATAGGAACGCAACTTATTGCACGTGTCACAAAAACGTCCATATCCGAATCGGGACAACGCTTAATTGACTCAAACTTTTTGTGCATACGGCGGACTCACTATAGAGTAACGCTGCGAAATTTCGGTGCAAAAGAGTAAAAGACAAAAACGTTATGTATAACGGAGTGGACGTGTATAGGAACGCAACCTATTGCACGTGTCACAAAAACGTCCATATCTGAATAGGGAGAACGCTTAATTGACTCAAACTTGTTGTGCATACGGCGGACTCACTGTAGAGTGACGCTAAGAAATTTCGGTGCAAAAGAAAAAAAGACAAAAAAGTTATGTATAACGGAGTGGACATGTATAGGAACGCAACTTATTGCACGTGTCACAAAAACGTCCATATCTGAATAAGGAGAACGCCAAATGGACTCAATCTTTTTGTGCATACGGCGGACACACAGTAGAGTGACGCTAAGAAATTTCGGAGCACAAAAGTAAAAGACAAAAAAGTTATATATAACGGAGTGGACGTGTATACGAACGCAACCTATTGCACGTGTCAAAAAAACGTCCATATCTGAATAGAAAGAACGCCAAATTGACTCAAACGTTTTGTGCATACGGCGGACTCACTGTAGAGTGACGCTGAGAAATTTCGGTGCAAAAGAGTAAAAGACAAAAAAGTTATGTATAACGGAGTGGACATGTATAGGAACGCAACTTATTGCACGTGTCACAAAAACGTCCATATTTGAATAGGGAAAACGCCAAATTGACTCAAACTTTTTGTGCATACGGCGGATTCACTGTAGAGTAACGCTGAGAAATTTCGGTGCACAAAACTAAAAGACAAAAAAGTTATATATAACGGAGTGGACGTGTATACGAACGCAGCCTATAGCACGTGTCACAAAAACGTCAGTATCTGAATAGGGAGAACGCCAAATGGACTCAATCTTTTTGTGCATACGGCGGACACACAGTAGAGTGACGCTAAGAAATTTCGGAGCACAAAAGTAAAAGACAAAAAAGTTATATTTAACGGAGTGGACGTGTATAGGAACGCAACTTATTGCACGTGTCACAAAAACGTCCATATCTGAATAGGGACAACGCTTAATTGACTCAAACTTTTTGTGCATACGGCGGACTCATTGTAGAGTGACGCTGACAAATTTCAGTGCAAAAGAATAAAAGACAAAAAAGTTATGTATAACGGAGTGGGACGTGTATAGGAACGCAACCTATTGCACGTGTCACAAAAACGTCCATATCTGAATAGGGAGAACGCTTAATTGACTTAAACTTTTTGTGCATACGGCGGACCTCAATTGTAGAGTGACGCTGAGAAATCCCCGGTGTGAAAGAGTAAAAAGACAAAACGTTATGGTGCAATCAGAGTGGACGTATGAACGCTAACCTATTGCACGTGTCACAAAACGCCCATATGTGAATAGGAGAACGCTTAATTGACTCAAACTTTTTGTGCATACGGCGGACTCACTGTGAAAGGACGCTGGAGAATTTCGGTGCAAAAGCGTAAAAGACAAAAACGTTATGTATAACGGAGTGGACGTGTATAGGAACGCAACCTATTGCACGTGTCACAAAAACGTCCATATCTGAATAGGGAGAACGCTTAATTGACTCAAACTTTTTGTGCATACGGCGGACTCACTGTAGAGTGACGCTGAGAAATTTCGGTGCAAAAGAGTAAAAGACAAAAAAGTTATGAATAACGGAGTGGACGTGTATAGGAACGCAACCTATTACACGTGTCACAAAAACGTCCATATCTGAAAAGAAAGAACGCCAAATTGACTCAAACGTTTTGAGCATACGGCGGACTCACTGTAGAGTGACGCTGAGAAATTTCGGTGCAAAAGAGTAAAAGACAAAAAAGTTATGTATAACGGAGTGGACATGTATAGGAACGCAACTTATTGCACGTGTCACAAAAACGTCCATATCTGAATAGGGACAACGCTTAATTGACTCAAACTTTTTGTGCATACGGCGGACTCACCAGAGTGACGCTGAGAAATTCCCCGGTGCAAAAGAATAAAAAGACAAAAAGTTATGTATAACGGAGCCGACGCAGATGTGAACGTTGGGAACCTATCATCGCGACGTCACAAAAACGTCCATATCTGAATAGTGTGGAGAACGCTACTGATTCAAACTTTTTGTGCATACGGCGGACTCACTGTAGAGTGACGCTGGAGAAATTCTGGTGCAAAAAGAAAGAAAAGACAAAACGTTATGTAGCAACGTGAGCCGGACGGTATAGAATCCAACCTATTGCACGCGGTCACTAAAAACGTCCATATCTGAATAGGGAGAACGCTTAATTGACTCAAACTTTTTGTGCATACGGCGGACTCACTGTAGAGTGACGCTGAGAAATTTCGGTGCAAAAGAATAAAAGACAAAAACGTAATGTATAACGGAGTGGACGTGTATAGGAACGCAACCTATTGCACGTGTCACAAAAACGTCCATATCTGAATAGGGAGAACGCTTAATTAACTCAAACTTTTTGTGCATACGGCGGACTCACTGTAGAGTGACGCTGAGAAATTTCGGTGCAAAAGAGTAAAAGACAAAAAAGTTATGAATAACGGAGTGGACGTGTATAGGAACGCAACCTATTACACCTGTCACAAAAACGTCCATATCTGAAAAGAAAGAACGCCAAATTGACTCAAACGTTTTGAGCATACGGCGGACTCACTGTAGAGTGACGCTGAGAAATTTCGGTGCAAAAGAGTAAAAGACAAAAAAGTTATGTATAACGGAGTGGACATGTATAGGAACGCAACTTATTGCACGTGTCACAAAAACGTCCATATCTGAATAGGGACAGCGCTTAATTGACTCAAACTTTTTGTGCATACGGCGGACTCACTGTAGAGTGACGCTGAGAAATTTCGGTGCAAAAGAATAAAAGACAAAAAAGTTATGTATAACGGAGTGGACGTGTATAGGAACGGAACCTATTGCACGTGTCACAAAAACGTCCATATCTGAATAGGGAGAACGCTTAATTGACTCAAACTTTTTGTGCATACGGCGGACTCACTGTAGAGTGACGCTGAGAAATTTCGGTGCAAAAGAGTAAAAGAGAAAAAAATTATGTATAACGGAGTGGACGTGTATAGGAACGCAACCGATTGCACGTGTCACAAAAACGTCCATATCTGAATGGGGAGAACGCTTAATTGACTCAAACTTTTTTTGCATACGGCGGACTCACTGTATAGTGACGCTGAGAAATTTCGGTGCAAAAGATTAAAAGAAAAAAACGTTATGTATAACGGAGTGGACATGTATAGGAACGCAACCTATTGCACGGGTCACAAAAACGTCCATATCTGAATAGGGAGAACGCTTAATTGACTCAAACTTTTTGTGCATACGGCGGACTCACTGTAGAGTGACGCTGAGAAATTTCGGTGCAAAAGAATAAAAGACAAAAAAGTTATGTATAACGGAGTGGACGTGTATAGGAACGCAACCTATTGCACGTGTCACAAAAACGTCCATATCTGAATAGAAAGATTGCTTAATTGACTCAAACTTTTTTTGCATACGGCGGACTCACTGTAGAGTGACGCTGAGAAATTTCGGTGCAAAAGAGTAAAAGACAAAAAAGTTATGTATAACGGAGTGGACATGTATAGGAACGCAACTTATTGCACGTGTCACAAAAACGTCCATATCTGAATAGGGACAACGCTTAATTGACTCAAACTTTTTGTGCATACGGAGGACTCACTGTAGAGTGACGCTGAGAAATTTCGGTGCTAAAGAATAAAAGACAAAAACGGAATAGCTTAAGGAAGGGACAGAGAGAGGAACGCAATGTATTGCACGGGTCACAAAAACGTCCATATCAGAATAGGGAGAACGCTTAATTCGACTCAAACTTTTTGTGCATACGGCGGACTCAATCGGTGAGTGACGCTGAGAAATTCCCTGGTGCAAAAGTATAAAAAGACAAAAACGTTATGTATAACAGAGTGGACGTGTATAGGAACGCAACCTATTGCACGTGTCACTAAAACGTCCATATCTGAATACGGAGAACGCTTAATTAACTCAAACTTTTTGTGCATACGGCGGACTCACTGTAGAGTGACGCTGAGAAATTTCGGTGCAAAAGCGTAAAAGACAAAAACGTTATGTATAACGGAGTGGACGTGTATACGAACGCAACCTATAGCACGTGTCACAAAAACGTCCATATCTGAATAGGGAGAACGCCAAATGGACTCAAACGTTTTGTGCATACGGCGGACACACAGTAGAGTGACGCTAAGAAATTTCGGAGCAAAAAAGTAAAAGACAAAAAGTTATATTTAACGGAGTGGACGTGTATAGGAACGCAACTTATTGCACGTGTCACAAAAACGTCCATATCTGAATAGGGACAACGCTTAATTGACCTCAAACTTTTGCGATACGGCGGACTCACATCAGAGACCGACGGGCCGCAGAATTTCGGTGCAAAAGCGTAAAGACAAAAAAATCGTTATGTATAACGGAGCCGACGCCAGATAGAACGCAACCTATCGCGACGCGTCACAAAAACGTCCATATCCGGTCAGGAGAACGCTTAATTGACTCAAACTTTTTGTGCATACGGCGGACTCACCGGTAGAAATTTGACGCCGGGAAATTCCCGGGGCGCAAAAGAGTAAAAAGACAAAAGCTATTTAATAATGAGTTTGACGCAGATAGAACGCAACCTATTACACTGCCACAAAACGTCCATATTCTGAAAAGAGCATCAACAAATTGACCTCAAACGTTTTGTTGATGGCGGACTCACCGGCAGAGCGACGCTGAGAAATTCCGGTGCAAAAAGAGTAAAGACAAAAAGTTATGTATAACGGATGTGACACGTGATGAACGCAACTTATCAAGACGCCACAAACGTCCATATCCGGAATAGTGGACAACGCTTAATTGACTCAAACTTTTGCGATACGGCGGACTCCACCAGGAGCCGAGAAATTCCGGTGCAAAGTTAATAAAAAGACAAAAAGCATGCATAACGGAGCCGACGCGTGATAGAACGCGAACCTATCGCGACGCGCCACAAAAACGTCCATATCCGGACAGGTGGAGAACGCTTAATCGACTCTCAAACTTTTGCGATACGCTGACTCAATCGGGTAGAGCGACAAATGGTAAATTTCGGGCGCAAAAGAAAGAAAAGACAAAAACGTTACGTGATAACGTACCGATCGCAGATAGTGAACGCGAACTCTACCGCATGCGCCAAAACGTCCATACGTGAATAACAGGAGAATCTTAATTGACTCAAACTTTTGTGCATACGGCGGACCTGCATCAGAGTCGGACGCCCGAATCTTCGTGCAAAGCGCAAAGATAAAAACGTTATGTATAACGGATGACGCAGATAGAACGCGAACCTATCGTGACGCGCCACAAAACGTCCATATCCGGTCAGTGGAGAACGCTTTACCTGACTCAAACTTTTTGCGCGATACGGCGACTCACAGTGAGTGACGCTGGGAAATTTCGGTGCAAAAGAGTAAAAGACAAAAAAGTTATGTATAACGGAGTGGACGTGTATAGAACGGCAGAGTATTGCACCGGGCACGAAAACCTGCATATGTGAATAGAAAGAACGCCAAATTGACTCAAACTTTTTGTGCATACGGCGGACTCACTGTAGAGTGACGCTGAGAAATTTCGGTGCAAAAGAGTAAAAGACAAAAAAGTTATGTATAACGGAGTGGACATGTATAGGAACGCAACTTATTGCACGTGTCACAAAAACGTCCATATCTGAATAGGGACAACGCTTAATTGACGCAAACTTTTTGTGCATACGGCGGACTCACTGTAGGGTGACGCTGACAAATTTCGGTGCAAAAGAATAAAAGACAAAAAAGTTATGTATAACGGAGTGGACGTGTATAGGAACGCAACCTATTGCACGTGTCACAAAAACGTCCATATCTGAATAGGGAGAACGCTTAATTGACTCAAACTTTTTGTGCATACGGCGGACTCACTGTAGAGTGACGCTGAGAAATTTCGGTGCAAAAGAGTAAAAGACAAAAACGTTATGTATAACAGAGTGGACGTGTATAGGAACGCAACCTATTGCACGTGTCACTAAAACGTCCATATCTGAATAGGGAGAACGCTTAATTGACTCAAACTTTTTGTGCATACGGCGGACTCACTGTAGAGTGACGCTGAGAAATTTCGGTGCAAAAGCGTAAAAGACAAAACGTTATGTATAATCTGAGCTGACGTATAGGAACGCGAACCTATTGCACGTGTCACAAAAAACGTCCATATCCGAATAATAGGGAGAACGCTTTAATTGACTCAAACTTTTGTGCATACGCGGACTCACTGTGGTGAGTGACGCTGGAAATTCTGGCAAAAAGAGTAAAAGACAAAAAAGTTATGAATAACGGAGTGGACGTGTATAGGAACGCAACCTATTACACCTGTCAAAAAAACGTCCATATCTGAATAGAAAGAACGCCAAATTGACTCAAACTTTTTGTGCATACGGCGGACTCACTGTAGAGTGACGCTGAGAAATTTTGGTGCAAAAGAGTAAAAGACAAAAAAGTTATGTATAACGGAGTGGACATGTATAGGAACGCAACTTATTGCACGTGTCACAAAAACGTCCATATCTGAATAGGGACAACGCTTAATTGACTCAAACTTTTGTGCATACGGGTGGACTCATAATCAGAGTGACGCTTGAGAAATTTCGGTGCAAAAGAATAAAAAGACAAAAAGCTATGTATGGGAACGGAGCCGACGCGGTATGAACGAACTCATCAGACGTGTCACAAAAACGTCCATATCCTAATAGGAGAACGCTTAATTGACTCAAACTTTTTGTGCATACGGCGACTCATCAGAGTGACGCTGAGAAATTCCCGGTGCAAAAGAGGCAAAGATAAAACGTTATGGTAAACAGAGTGGACGTCGTATAGAACGCAACTCTATCAGACGGTTACCAAAACGCCCATATCTGAATACGGAGAACGCTTAATTGACTCAAACTTTTTGTGCATACGGCGGACTCACTGTAGAGTGACGCTGAGAAATTTCGGTGCAAAAGCGTAAAAGACAAAAACGTTATGTATAACGGAGTGGACGTGTATAGGAACGCAACCTATAGCACGTGTCACAAAAACGTCCATATCTGAATAGGGAGAACGCCAAATGGACTCAATCTTTTTGTGCATACGGCGGACACACAGTAGAGTGACGCTAAGAAATTTCGGAGCACAAAAGTAAAAGACAAAAAAGTTATATTTAACGGAGTGGACGTGTATAGGAACGCAACTTATTGCACGTGTCACAAAAACGTCCATATCTGAATAGGGACAACGCTTAATTGACTCAAACTTTTTTTGCATACGGCGGACTCACTGTAGAGTGACGCTGAGAAATTTCGGTGCAAAAGAATAAAAGACAAAAAAGTTATGTATAACGGAGTGGACGTGTATAGGAACGCAACCTATTGCACGTGTCACAAAAACGTCCATATCAGGTTAGGGAGAACGCTTAATTGACTCTAACTTTTTGTGCATACGGCGGACTCACTATAGAGTGACGATGAGAAATTTAGGTGCAAAAAAATAAAAGACAAAAATATTATATATAACGGAGTGGACGTGTATAGGAACGCAACCTATTGCACGTGTCACAAAAACGTCCATATTTGAATGGGGAGAACGCCAAATTGACTCAAACTTTTTGTGCATACGGCGGACTCACTATAGAGTGACGATGAGAAATTTCGGTGCAAAAGAATAAAAGACAAAAAAGTTATGTATAACGGAGTGGATGTGTATACGAACGCAACCTATAGCACGTGTCACAAAAACGTCCATATCTGAATAAGGAGAACGCCAAATGGACTCAATCTTTTTGTGCATACGGCGGACACACAGTAGAGTGACGCTAAGAAATTTCGGAGCACAAAAGTAAAAGACAAAAAAGTTATATATAACGGAGTGGACGTGTATAGGAACGCAACCTATTGCACGTGTCACAAAAACGTCCATATCTGAATAGGGAGAACGCTTAAATGACTCAAACTTTTGTGCATACGGCGGACTCACTGTAGAGTAACGCCGCGAAATTTCGGTGCAAAAGAGTAAAAGAAAAGATAGTTATGTATAACGGAATGGACATGATGTGAACACAACTTATCGCGACGCGGTCACAAAACGTCCATATCCTCAATAGGGAGAACGCTTAATTGACTCCAAACTTTTTGTGCATACGGCGGACCTGGCATCGTGAGAGTGACGCCTGTGAAATTCCCCCGGTGCAAAAAGTATAAAAGACAAAAAGCTATGTATAACTGGAGCTGACATGTACAAAGAACGCAACTTATCGCGACGCTTGCCACAAAAACGTCCATATCCGGTTAAGGAGAACGCCAAATGGACTCAATCTTTTTGTGCATACGGCGGACACACAGTAGAGTGACTCTAAGAAATTTCGGAGGACAAAAGTAAAAGACAAAAAAGTTATGTATAACGGAGTGGACGTGTATAGGAACGCAACCTATTGCACGTGTCACAAAAACGTCCATATCTGAATAGGGAGAACGCTTTATTGACTCAAACTTTTTGTGCATACGGCGGACTCAATCAGAGTGACGCTGAAATTTCGGTGCAAAAAGAATAAAAAGACAAAAAAGTTATGTATAACGGAGTGGACGTGCATGTGAACGCTAACCTATCAAGACGCGCCACAAAACGTTCATATCTGGAATAGTGGAGAACGCTTAATTGACTCCAAACTTTTTGTGCATACGGCGGACTCATCAGAGAGTGACGCTGAGAGATTTCGCAGCAAAAGAGTAAAAGACAAAATAGTTAAGGCGGCGGCAACGGATGACATGTATAGAACGCAACTTATCGCGACGCTGGCTGGCCAAAAACGTCCATATCTGAATAAGGGACAACGCTTAATTGACTCAAACTTTTTGTGCATACGGCGGACTCACCTGTAGGAGTGACGCTGAGAAATTCTGGTGCAAAAAGAATAAAAGACAAAAAGTTATGTATAACGGAGTGGACGTATAGAACGCTAACCTATCGCACGGTCACAAAAACGTCCATATCTGAATAACAGGAGAACGCTTAATTGACTCAAACTTTTGGTGCATACGGCGGACTCACTGTAGAGTGACGCTGAGAAATTTCGGTGCAAAAGAATAAAAGACAAAAAAGTTATGTATAACGGAGTGGACATGTATAGGAACGCAACTTATTGCACGTGTCACAAAAACGTCCATATCTGAATAGGGACAACGCTTAATTGACTCAAACTTTTTGTGCATACGGCGGACTCACTGTAGAGTGACGCTGAGAAATTTCGGTGCAAAAGAATAAAAGACAAAAAAGTTATGTATAACGGAGTGGACGTGTATAGGAACGCAACCTATTGCACGTGTCACAAAAACGTCCATATCTGAATAGGGAGAACGCTTAATTGACTCAAACTTTTTGTGCATACGGCGGACTCAGTGTAGAGTGCCGCTAAGAAATTTCGGTGCAAAAGAGTAAAAGACAAAAAAGTTATGTATAACGGAGTTGACATGTATAGGAACGCAACTTATTGCACGTGTCACAAAAACGTCCATATCTGAATAGGGACAACGCTTAATTGACTCAAACTTTTTGTGCATACGGCGGACTCACTGTAGAGTGACGCTGAGAAATTTCGGTGCAAAAGAGTAAAAGACAAAAACGTTATGTATAACGGAGTGGACGTGTATAGGAACGCAACCTATTGCACGTGTCACAAAAACGTCCATATCTGAATAGGGACAACGCTTAATTGACTCAAACTTTTTGTGCATACGGCGGACTCACTGTAGAGTGACGTTGAGAAATTTCGGTGCAAAAGAGTAAAAGACAAAAAAGTTATGTATAACGGAGTGGACGTGTATAGGAACGCAACCTATTGCACGTGTCACAAAAACGTCCATATCTGAATAGGGAGAACGCTTAATTGACTCAAACTTTTTGTGCATACGGCGGACTCACTGTAGGGTGACGCTGAGAAATTTCGGTGCAAAAGAGTAAAAGACAAAAAAGTTATGTATAACGGAGTGGACATGTAAAGGAACGCACTTATCAAGACGCGGTCACAAAACGTCCATATCTGAATAGTGGGACAACGCTTTAATTGACTCAAACTTTTTGTGCATACGGCGGGACTCATCAGAGAGTGACGCTGAGAAATTTCGGTGCAAAAGAATAAAAAGACAAAAGTTATGTATAACGGAGTGGACGCTTGTGATAGAACGCTAACCTATCGCATCGTCACAAAACGTCCATATTCGAATAGGGAGAACGCTTAATTGACTCAAACTTTTAGGCATACGGCGGACTCAAAGGTAGAGTGCCGCTAAGAAATTCCCTGGCAGCAAAAGAGTAAAAGACAAAAAAGTTATGTATAAAGGTGTTGATATGTATACGAACGCCACCTATTGCACGTGGTCACGAAGACACTCTTACCTTACTCGGCACAATGCTTAATTGACTCAAACTTTTTGTGCATACGGCGGACTCACTGTAGAGTAACGCTGCGAAATTTCGGTGCAAAAGAGTAAAAGACAAAAAAGTTATGTATAACGGAGTGGACATGTATAGGAACACAACTTATTGCACGTGTCACAAAAACGTCCATATCTGAATAGGGAGAACGCTTAATTGACTCAAACTTGTTGTGCATACGGCGGACTCACTGTAGAGTGACGCTAAGAAATTTCGGTGCAAAAGAAAAAAAGACAAAAAAGTTATGTATAACGGAGTGGACATGTATAGGAACGCAACTTATTGCACGTGTCACAAAAACGTCCATATCTGAATAAGGAGAACGCCAAATGGACCTCAATCTTTTTGTGCATTGTACGGCGACACACAAAGTAGAAATGACGCTAAGAAATTTCGAGCGCAAAAGTAAAAGACAAAAAGTTATATATAACGGAAAGGACGCAGCATAATGAACGCTAACCTATTGCACGTCAAAAAAAACGTCCATATCTGAATAAAGAACGCCAAATCGACTCAAACGTTTCCTTTATAAGATAATGGCGGACTCACCGGTAGAAGTGACGCTGAGAAATTCCGGTGCAAAGAGTAAAAGACAAAAAGTTATGATAACGGAGTGGGATAATGATAGAACGCGAACTTATCAGACGTGTCAAGCAAAAAACGTCCATATTTGAATAACAGTGGAAACGCCAAATCGACTCAAACTTTTGTGCATACGGCGGATTCAATCGAGAGTAACGCCGGTTTCGGTGCACAAAACTAAAAAGACAAAAAGTTATATATGGAATGGAGTGGGATGTGTATACCTAACGCGTTCTATAAAGACGCGCCACAAAAAACGTCAAGATTCCATCAGTGGAGTAACGCCAAACGGATCACCTTTTGTGCATACGGCGGACAATAATGAGAGGACGCTAAGAAATTCCTGAGCACAAAAGTAAAAGACAAAAAAGTTATATTTAACGGAGTGGACGTGTATAGGAACGCAACTTATTGCACGTGTCACAAAAACGTCCATATCTGAATAGGGACAACGCTTAATTGACTCAAACTTTTTGTGCATACGGCGGACTCATTGTAGAGTGACGCTGACAAATTTCAGTGCAAAAGAATAAACAAAAAAGTTATGTATAACGGAGTGGACGTGTATAGGAACGCAACCTATTGCACGTGTCACAAAAACGTCCATATCTGAATAGGGAGAACGCTTAATTGACTCAAACTTTTTGTGCATACGGCGGACTCACTGTAGAGTGACGCTGAGAAATTTCGGTATGAAAGAGTAAAAGACAAAAACGTTATGTATAACAGAGTGGACGTGTATAGGAACGCAACCTATTGCACGTGTCACTAAAACGTCCATATGTGAATAGGGAGAACGCTTAATTGACTCAAACTTTTTGTGCATACGGCGGACTCACTGTAGAGTGACGCTGAGAATTTTCGGTGCAAAAGCGTAAAAGACAAAAACGTTATGTATAACGGAGTGGACGTGTATAGGAACGCAACCTATTGCACGTGTCACAAAAACGCCCATATCTGAATAGGGACAACGCTTAATTGACGCAAACTTTTTGTGCATACGGCGGACTCACTGTAGAGTGACGCTGAGAAATTTCGGTGCAAAAGAATAAAAGACAAAAAAGTTATGTATAACGGAGTAGACGTGTATAGGAACGCAACCTAATGCACGGGCCACAAAAACGTCCATATCTGAATAGGGAGAACGCTTAATTGACTCAAACTTTTTGTGCATACGGCGGACTCACTGTAGAGTGACGCTGAGAAATTTCGGTGCAAAAGAGTAAAAGACAAAAAAGTTATGTATAACGGAGTGGACATGTATAGGAACGCAACTTATTGCACGTGTCACAAAAACGTCCATATCTGAATAGGGACAACGCTTAATTGACTCAAACTTTTTGTGCATACGGCGGACTCACTCGGTAGAGTGACGCTGAGAAATTTCGGTGCAAAAGAGTAAAAGACAAAAAAGTTATGTATAACGGAGTGGACATGTATAGAACGCAAACTTATCAGACGTGTCACAAAAACGTCCATATCTGAATGCGGACAACGCTTAATTCGACTCAAACTTTTGTGCATACGGCGACTCACCAGAGTGACGCTGAGAAATTCCTGGTGCAAAAGAATAAAAGACAAAAAAGTTATGTATAACGGAGTGGACGTGTATAGGAACGCAACTTATTGCACGTGTCACAAAAACGTCCATATCTGAATAGGGAGAACGCTTAATTGACTCAAACTTTTTGTGCATACGGCGGACTCACTGTAGAGTGACGCTGAGAAATTTCGGTGCAAAAGAGTAAAAGACAAAAAAGTTATGTATAACGGAGTGGACATGTAAAGGAACGCAACTTATCGCGACGTGTCACAAAACGTCCATA
>JBBHKD010000026.1:6845-19358 GCA_037447605.1 Zygnema circumcarinatum
TTGCTGAGCGGTCGATTTGAGAGGGGGTCTCTCAATGTATGAGTGAATTCACTATTAAGGAGTTTTAGAGCCAGGAGCTTTCTCCTATTCATTTCTCTCTGTTATTCCGCTGTGCATTATTTGCTGTGATTCACTCTGTGAGTAAAATGGGCTATGAGTGAATGTGAGAGATTTGAAGATGTCATCGTCGATTGGAACGCGAACTCCGATGGAGGGTGACCCGAATGGAGGAACGGACGGTAGCAGTGGAGGAGTCCCTCCACCAACACATGCATCCTTTCAGCTGCTGCAATGGATATCAGAGATCTGAGGGAGCTAAACTTGACTACCGGAGCAAAGGTTTCTGTGTAGTCAAGCCCATATTTCTGGCTAAACCCTTTTGCGACCAGCCTAGCCTTGTATCTATCGACGCTCCCATCTGACTTCCTTTTCACTTTGAAAACCCACTTGCACCCTATCGCCTTCCTCCCCTTTGGCAACTCTACCAGCCGCCAAGTTTTGTTCTCTTTCAAGCTACCCAACTCACTCTCAATCGCTACTCCCCATTTCTCAGCATCTGCCCCCTCTACAGCTTCAGAGAGAGTTTGGGGTTCACCGATGGTCGCCATCAGGACTGCAGCGATGCCGGCAAAGTCAGCAGAGTCGGTCGGCATCCTCCATTCGCTTGCTCCATTTACCTCCCACTCGGAAGGGGGGTAGCGCCTGTTCGGCCTCCGGAGGCGAGCTCCTTCCTGCTGTACGGCCACCCTAGTTAGCGGCACTCTTGTCGTTACTGGTACAGCAGATGACAAGGGAGAAGGTACGGTAGGTTGTTTGACCGACGGTTGGTCGAGTGACTCGAAGATGTCACTCAACGACCTCTCGCGTTGCGCCACGTCGTCGTGAACAGCTGTAAGTGTCGGTGAGTCAATCTCCGTTGATTCCGAATGATTTGATGATGCCGCGCCGCCCGGCGCATCGTCACCGTTCGATTCAGAATGCGTTGGTGACTTGGTCTCTGCTAGCGCATCGCCGCCGTTCGGTTCGTCTTCTCGCACCACTGAATCGACACCGTCCGATTCGTAGGAGATTTCAAACTTGTCGTTTTGCGAGAGTTTGGCCTCCAAGTCCATTCGGATTTCAACCGGAGGATTTTCTTGGAATCTGACATCGCGACTCCTCTCTACCTGTTTGGTTAAGGGATTCCACACCCGGTACGTGGGGCTGTCCTCATTATAGCCAATCAGGTACCCGGGAGTGGATCTACTCTCGAATTTGGAGTTTCTCCTGGGCTTCAGTACGGTCATGAAGCACCTTGCTCCCCATACTCTGAAGTAAGCCACTGAGGGCTTCTTTCCGCTCCACACCTCCTCCGGCACCCTGTCCTGAAGCGCTCTTGTCGGGCACCTGTTTCTGATGTGAGCTGCTGCCATCACTGCCTCACCCCAAAAGGTTAAGGGAAGTGGGGACTCACTCATCATGGCCCTCACCATGTCCCCAAGCGTGCGGTTCACTCTCTCCGCAGCTCCATTGCTTTGAGGTGAGTAAGGGGCTGAAAACTGATGCTTCATGCCAAGAGCCTCGAAGTGATCTTTGAAATTCTTGGAGATGTACTCCCCTCCATTGTCAGAACGAAGGGACTTCACTTTCAGCCCGGTTTCTCTCTCCACTTCCACCTGCCACCTTTTAAAGACATCAAAGGTTTCAGCTTTACTATCAATCACCCTCACCCAGATCTTCCTAGAGCAGTCGTCTAGAAAGGTGATGAAGTATTTCGCCCCTCCTCGGCTGGTGGGAGTGATGGGTCCACATAAATCCGTGTGGACCAACTCGAGCCGTTCCTTGGCTCGGCTGTCCTCTGAATTCCGGTGGCTGAACGGCAGTTGGTGGGCTTTGCCAGCGAGGCAGTCCTCACAAAAGCCAGCCTCTGATTCCTTCATCTGCACGTCAATTCCTCTCACAAGGCGTCTGTCCACCAGTTTCTTCAGATTTTGGTAGCCGAGATGGCCCATTCGGCGATGCCACAACTTTGCCGCCGGATTTTCAGAGAGAGCATTGACTTGGTGTGAGAGGACCCCTCCTCCCTTTAGAAGGTAAAGGCCGTTCTTTTCTGTGCCTCTCAAAACAACCTTCCCGGTTAGTTTTTCCACCACCTTGCACTCCTCTCCATCAAACCAAGAAACATATCCTCTTTTGCCAAGCTGGCTCACGGAAATGAAGTTGCTTTGAAGACCAGGGGTAAGGAGAACGTTGCCCATGGTAACGGTTCTTCCCTTCTCTCCTCCATGAGTGATTAATCTCACGGATCCTCCTTGAGTAACTTTCACTCCTTCTCCGGTCGCTGCGTAAACGGATCTTGCCGCTTCCAACGTTCGCAACTCTGCAAAAGAAGACTTTTGGGAACACATGTGTTTAGAAGCTCCAGAATCAATTATCCAAGGCAGTTCGGGTTTCCCGGACCTGCATGGACCTTCTCGAATCCCACCCACGAACTCCTTGTTATGCGCTTCTGAGCTCATCATCAAGTTTGTCTCGCTTGCTCCATCTTGGCAAGCCACAGACTTGTGGCCCTTCTTGCCGCACTTAAAACACGTTCCACCGAAAGTAGGCTTCTTCTTCTTGCTCGGATCTCCACCTGACCTCCCCTTTCTTCTCGGGTTGTCCCTTGGTCTGGTAGCAGTCCGTTGACAGATGTCCACGCTTGCCACACGTGTAGCATGTAGGGGGAGGACGATCTCCTCCATCTTTCTTCCCTTTGTTCTTGCCGAATTTCGCAGCCTGGATTGACAGGACACTGTCTGCAGATCCTTTCCCACCCTCTAGCAATATTTCTGCCTCTCTGATTCTCCCTTTGATTTGCACCATGGACATGGGCAGGCTAGCAAGGTGAGTTCTTAGGGACTCTACAACTCTATCAAATTTGCTTGTAAGTCCTAATAGGAAGTGATGAATCTCGCTAGGCAAGGTTATGGGCTGCTTGGCAGCTATGCATTTCTGCATCAAGCTATCAAACTTTACAAAGTACTGAGTGAGTGTGTCCCCCTTCTCCATTTTGCATGCCCCTAGTGCATACAAATTCTGAGGTAAACCACTTTACGCTACTTCATAAAGCGTACATTTGCTCCCACATAGTTCTTTGCACATTTTATATCAAGCAGCATGGTGCCAGGACCATTGCCTACTGACATAGCAATATAGCCTGCTGTTTTCTTATTGTTCACTTGCCATAGGTCGAAGACTTTCGTTTCCGCTGCGTTGGTTGGAGGAGGTGGTTCCGGCGAACTTCCATCGACATACTTGAACAAGTTCTTCGTCTCTAGCATGTAAGTCATCCGCCACCTCGATATGCATCTTTGGGTCCTTGAGAGGTCGGGACCTTGAACTTCGGGATTTCCTCCTAGGAGGTTGCTCTGATACCCTTTGTTGTAAATTAAGGCCGGTCAGGTCTCACTCACTTCACTCCTTTGCCATGTTTGCAATGCGGATCAAGGGAAAGCTCTCAAAGTGCACTGCTTGAAGATAAATGAAATCAAATGAGCAAAAGAACACCGTAAGGAAATGTAAGGAGAAAGCACCCCCGGCCTCAAAACTCCTTAATAAAGTAAAGGAAGTAACAAGCAAGAGTTTCATCCCGCAGGCCTCTACTCTAGCTCTGACTAACTTCCGACCCCCTCCTGCCCATACAGCCAAGAAACTACCCTTAGCAACACGAGCTAAGCTGTAACTGTATTAAGATTACAATCACCTAAGTCTAACCCTACTTAAGTACTAAGCGCTGCACTACTCCACGTTCTAATGCATGCCATGTCTCGCCACTTGCATGTGCGCCGCCACGTTCCACGCGCCTCCGTGTCGTGGCGAATCCCGTCGAGCTGCTTCTCTCTCCTCAGCGGTAATTCCTCCTTGGGTCGCCGCTGGCGAGGAGGGAGTGTCCGTGGCTCCTCCTCCGGGCTTTGCCTTCGCCCGAGAAGCTTCACCGACCATAGCGGCAGCAGCCACTCCGGCGTTGATGCGTGCGCACCCGGACCCCAATGCGATTAGGCCAAAGAAGCGATAAGCAGAAGAGCACAGGGTAGATGCGGCGCTGACTATGCATTTGCGCGCCACGTCAATATAACATCGCCGCGACTGCAAAAACCCTCTCCCGTGTCGTAGCGGCCTATAGCTGCTCGCCCGGCGTGACCAAAAGAGACTAGTTCTGATGTTCCCGGCTGGGGCCAAGGCCCCATCCCGGTTGGTCACGCCCGAGGCAAAGATCTCCACAGGACCTCACGAGAAGCTGGCGGCTGGGGACCGTGCGATTGTATGTATTCGGGGGCTATACCCTATTATGCAGCATCCGATTAAAAGCAGTAAAGTGGCGTAAGGCAGTTTAGCTTGGCCTTGGCTGTGGGGAAGCGTCGTTGCTTTCTAACGCCTTAGGTGTCAACTCCCTTAGCATACGTGATTCTGGCCCAATACGCGTCGCGATCGCATGTAAATGTCCGTGAAACACGCCCGTAGCAAAGGGGTCTCGCGTAACTGCGGAAATCGCAGTCCTTCTTTGAGTGCTTGTTGGAGGCGGTCAGATTCCCCTTGAGGGCAGCCTTCTTGATGCGACATTTGACTTCAAGGTGATCGTTCCTCTTGTTGTAAGTCGCGAGAATTCGTCAAACTTCACTTTCGTCTTTGAGGCCTCCGCTGCTGCGACGCCATCCGTCCTCAAAGCTGGTCTTCTCCGTCACTTGAATGAAGACTGTTTTGTCGATATTGATAGTGTGGTAGATCTTAACGAGCTTCTCCCACATTGCGTAGGCGGTTGTAGCACCAGTATCTTTGCGAGGGTTCCTCGGCGGCAGGGCAATGGCTGCCTCACTCAGCGTCCTTCTTAGATCCATGGCCGATGCTTCGTCGGCGGTCATGGTGAGATCCTCGGTCGATTACGTGCTCCGTTGACATCTTGAACCAGATCTTGATTACGTAGAAGGGTCATCATGTGCCACCGCCAGCCCTTGTAGTTAGTACCTTTAAAGATGGGAATAGTATGCCGAATGTCTCCATCAGCTCTGATACCACTTGTTGGTAATTCCATGGTGGAACCACCCTCGACAGAGTCGCCTCCACTCGGCTCTTGAGTCGTAGACATCTTCGCAGCAGCTGTTCGCGAAAGGAAAGCTCAAGGCGGATGCAAGTTAAAGAGGCGATCCAAGATAGAAAGCCCGCAGGGCCATGAAACTCTCTGATTTTCCTTTTGGAGGTGAAGTACAGCAGTTAAGCAGCCCACAGCTTGCTTAATGCAACTGCACTACCCCACTTACTTTTTCCCAAGACTAGCAGCACTACTCCTCTCCTTAACTACAGGCTCGGCCTCAACTCGCTACACACCCCCATTGGCATGTGGTATGAGGTTTTTTACTCTGAGGAATGCTACTCTCTATATACTTCCTACGACTAAGCTACGTGACAGCGTCCTGTGGACCGGCTTGTCACGCCCGCCCTGAGCGAGTGCATGCAGTCCGCAGCCAGCTGCGCGTTCAGCAGCCAGCTCGTCTGCGGACCCGGTCTCCTCCATAGTTGGCAGCGTCGAGGCCCGTGTCCGGAAGTAGTGGGTTGGCGCCCGTACGGTTTCGAACTTAGCGACTCCAGCGGCGCCCACTGGCGTTTGCGCCGCCCATAGTCAGGACTTAGCGACTTCAGCCCAGCGCCAGCAGCCGTATCCCGCGTCGATATGGGTGCGTCGCTGCGTCGCGGAAATACTCCGTTTTGATATCCGGTACCGAAACTGTCGTGAAAACCATGTTAAAAGCGCTGACCAGCCTTAATAAACTGATGTTGTCTAGTTCATTGGCCATTTAGAGACTATCATGTGTAAGCGTTGAAATGCGGCCTCTAGGCCACGTTACAACAAACCTAGCGGCGAGGATCCACTGGCCGGTTTGCAACCCCTCCACACCTCCTTTTTAGGAATGGGATAGTGTGGGTATGGACTACGATCCATATCTTCTGTGACCCCTGAGAACTTCGAGCTCCATCCTGCGTCTTTGTCGTCGGCTCGGCAAGATGGTGCATTTTGCACCAACTACTACAAGGCGGCCCGAGGCGGCCCGAGATTACTGATTGTATGTTGACAAAGTGTGACATGAGATATGCTTGATGAGAAATTGTGTCGACGGCGATCACGATTCACGGCCATTTTTGGGCGGAAGTGCTCAAAATCGTTGGGACCAAGCAGGCGTTGAGTACAGCTTTCCACCCGCAAACCGATGGCCAGACGGAACGGGTGAACAGGATCCTGGAGGATTACCTCCGGCATTATGTGGGACCTACCCCGGATGGGTGGGATGAACTGCTCCCAGTGGCTGAATACGCCATCAATAATGCTTACCAGGAGTCCATTGGTACCACCCCTTTCTTCCTGAACTTTGGTCAGCATCCCCTAAATCCCCTGCAACCAAGGGATCAGCCCCCTGATCCGTGGAACATGGGTGTCCACAGAACCCCCGACCCTTGGAAGCTGAGAGGGACTGATGGGACTCAACCTCCCGCAGTCAGATCTTTTGTCCGACTAATGTCTGAGGCGCTGCAGAGGGCACGGCAGACCCTGCTAGCGGCCCAGTCGCGACAAAAGGCCTATGCTGACCGTTACCGTACTCAACTCACCTTCAATGAGGGCGATGAGGTGTTGTTAAGTACGGCGAACTTGAGACTCAAAGCTTATGGCGGAACACGTAAGCTGTGGCCCCGCTTCATCGGACCTTTCAGGGTCGGGAAGCGAATCAATGATGTCGCTTACAGGTTGGATTTACCATCCCACATGAAGGTGCATCCGGTCTTTCATGTGGGTTTGCTAAAGGTCTACCGTAGCGATGGGAGGATCCAACCACCTCCCCCACCAGTGGAACTTGAAGGTGAACTTGAGTATGAAGTTGAAACCATTCAAGCCCACCATATTGTGAGAAAGGGTCGCTCTTCCCGTCACGAATACCTCGTGAAGTGGTTGGGCTATGGGGTTGAACATAGCACATGGGAAGCCGAGGGCAACTTAACCAATTGCCAGGAGCTCATCAACTTGTACTGGGAGGCGCAGGCCGCAGGAGAGCGGGCGAGGGCGGCACGGGGGGAAGCTGTAAATCGTATCGTACTGTATTATTTAGCATCATATCGTATCGTGACATATCGTGACGCATATACTGTCGTACATACTGTCGTCATCGAACCATCGGGGAGTTTAGGTATGCATTATTGACCGTATGCATTATCGCGCCATTGTCGTGTCGAAGTCAAGAAGGCGGGAAAAGCTGGCGCCTCTTAAACGCTTGTTGAGTCGGATACTTTCATTGCTCGGCACCACCTGCGGCGTAATAAGCCCTCACATTGGAGCTGCAGTTCCACGATGAGAACATCTTCACTCTCTCTCACTCTATCTCACTTCACTCATAGCCCATAACTCACGGAATGAGCGAGAGGCGAGCCGCGGCCGGAAATCACACGAGAGAGTATAGGAGAAAGCTCACGGCTCTAAAACTCCTTTATAATAAGAATGTCACCCACATGAAGTTCTCCCCCTCTCACTAGCTACTTCTCCCCTTACTCACTACCTTGCGACACAAGCAGGGCTGCCCAGCAACACGAGCAGGCACAGAATCAGTCACGGGACTACATTAGGCTAATGTGGGTATCCTTCATAACAAAGCTAAACCCTATATACCGCCATGGCCGTGTTACGTGACATCTTCCTTGTTGACCAATGTCACGTCACGGCCGCCCTCATGCGTTCAGCAGCCAGGTACGCGTTCAACATCCAGCTTTGCGGTCTTTTCGCCAAACCTCGCCCGGCCTGCCGACCCTGGTCAGTGCGTCAGAATGCAATTCCGCGCCCATGGCGAACATGCGTCCGTTGGCCTTGAGAACTTCCGCCCGCCCATCCGTCTGCGTCCGCGCCCAGCCTTGCCCATGTTCATTCAGCAGCGCACGTACTACATTCAGCGCCGTCAGCGGCGAAATCTCCGTAAATGCGCATTTTCAGCGCCGTTCACACTTGTCAGCGTGAGCTGGCGGCTTCGGTCTCCTCCGTAGTTGACCTGCGTCCGCGATCAGCGGACGCGCACTAAAGAATTACGGCAGCGGTTCACGCCCGACATCACCCACGACATCTCGCGCCGAAAAGCGTCGCAGACCCACCGACATTTGGCCGACCGTATTTCCTAGGAACACTACTAGCGGAATCTCTCATGTTTTCCCAAGCGGGGACCACAACAATGTTAGTGTGAACCCGTACAATGTCTAACTATAGCACACTAACACTAACAGGCACGAGCGGGGAGATTAGGTGCGTTTTCAAGCGTGGCAGAAGTAGCGGCGAATACCGAGATAGTCTGTGGACCCGTTACCAGCGGTACGGTGATGCGGTTAGCCCTGAGATACTTAGGTACAAAAAGTGGTTTAAACCAAATTGGGGATAGAAATATTGAGGAATATTTTGTAGCACAAGATAAGTGGGGTTAGAGAGGAGGCTGAGCTATTTCTGCGGTCTTTATGCGGCCACTCAGCAGTCCGTCTTTGAAACTAATGAAGGGTTGGGTTGGTTACACGTGAGTGCCGCTGCGTAGAGCGGGGATCCGAGGAGGGTCCGAGGAGAATGCAGCGTGGCGTAAGGGATGTCGAAGATGTTCCCCACGGCGGCTGGACCCGATCGCGCAAAGAGCCCTTCCTTGGGGGCTCTCCTCCTGTCCTCTCCTCGGCTAGTCTCTTAGCTAGGCTTCTAGTTATCGTGGTCATTGGGAGGAATGTAAAGGGGATGATAGAGAACAAGATGGTAGCTTGGCATGGTGACTGACAAAGGGAAAGCGAGGACTCAACTTAGATAAAGGTTGTATTTTGGAAAGTCACTGACCAGCCCGGGTTTGAGCAGGATTAATGGAATTCCCAATGAGAAACCATCTTCTCCAGCGAAATCTTTGCAGGCGGGCTGAATGGGACGTCTAAATGCTATCAGCAAGAAGACTCTTTCTCTCTCTCTCTCTCTCTATCTATGGCATGGAACTCTCTCTCTCTCTCACACTTAGCATCTGTTGCTAGAACTGAAGAGGAAGAAGAGAAGAACAAGACAACAAACCACACAGCAAATACAAATACTAAGCCCAGCACTAAAAGACAAACAAGCATCACTGACATCCCATCTACTTAACACTGACAATAGATCTTGAGCCTTACTTGTTGACAGTCCACCCGATTGGCCAACTGCCTTGAGAGAGAACTTTGGCCCGACTCACATTTGAGGCCTTCGATAGGTCAACCTAACAATACGGCGGCCTTTTTGCGGCGCTTCCGAGTGCGCCTAGCTGGATGGTGTCTTTGTTCCATTGGGCGCCAACACATGGCGCCCGCCTTCTCGCATTTTTCCGTCGGCAACTCTGGATTATGCACGGTCCGTGACACGAATATGAATATGTCAAGTACAACTGAGCCGGGCCTTGGATCGTCGAGCAGCTCCGTTGTCGCTGCCTCCTTAAGAATTGGTAAATACGAGACTGCTTGTACCATTTAAGGTCCTGCGTTGTTACCTACACGTGCGTGCGAGTCCCGATTGGCGTCTTCTTTGGAATCAAAGTTCCGGAATTGTATTGAGACCGGGGTGGGCCTCACCGGTCCGGAAAAAGGGCTTTTCGAGGAAAACGGAAAAGCGGCGTTCCGACTCGACGCCAAAAGTGATGCTGATGCGGTCCGGGAAGGGGATGGGCATGAGCATGGGTCGCGCGCATGGCGATGCAATCGCATGCGTATGGACAACCACACATGGGGAACCACGAGCCGAGAAGCTCCTACGGTGGACCTAGAGACGACAAAAACGAGGCACGAGCGCAAGTTCGCTTCTGGGTGTTTGTGTAGAGTAGTTATGAACTTGTAACACACTAAGTTATGGGTACTAAGTTCTAAGGGAGGGGTGTGCTCATAGTGTCCCTATAGCATGGAGAACCGTATAGGCGACCATACAGGCCGGGGTGTCGCGGCGTGGCGCTGCGGGAGTTCCGGGCAGGCATGGGTTGTGCGAGGGCGGCGGCGGGTATGCGACTTCAGAGCTGAGATTGAATTAAGCGGCCTTGGCGTGGAACCTGCGAGCCCTTGCTTGACACATGTTGCCGGCTTGGTCTGGTGTGTGGCCCGGGGAGAATGAGGCGGCCGGAAGCTTCAAGCGTGAAGGGACTGAGAAAAGGACCTGCCGGCGGTGAAGCAGTACGGCTGAGCTGGCGTAGGTCGGTGCCTTTGTAGGCTTACCACCTTTTGAAGTTCGTCGTTTTTGTCGGTGTATGGATCTCCGTACATCCGATATTATGGGATTTGGTCAAGATGTACGAATGTACGGTCAACTTAAATAAATAGTCTTTGTGCAACTAGGTCAACGGTCTCCATGTTTGCAGCCTAAAAGTCGCGTCGTCAAAATTACGCCCGATTTTGCGAAGCCACCTTGCAATACTTGTTAACTTTGTATTCCCAACCTTCTTATCGTCTTGTGCATTACTAGCCATTACTATTTTACGTACTGGCAGATTCTGATAGACCCCCCCAATATTATTTTTCGCCATGGTTTTGGTAAATATTGGGCGAAAATATGGGTAGCGAAAATATAGGGTGCGTGTTAACAATGAGCGGGCAGTATTATATTTAAAAAGTGGTTTTGGCAAATTCAGGAGCAAAATATTGAGGCAGCGAAAATAAGAGGGGCAGCGAAAATATTGGGGGGTCTACTAGGGGTGTCAGGACTTAACAAAATCTTACGAAAAGCGTTACGAAAAAAGGTTACGAAAGTACTCCGCAGCGGGAGGATTGGCGATTATCTTTGGAGTACTGGATTCGGCGTCAAACTTCTGAACAGCGTCTTTACGAAATTTTTAAGTGGGGCACCCCTCTTTGTGCAGACTACATAAAACTCACCTTAGTCTTGCGGGTGCCCAAAGTGTGACATTGTTGTCCACGTGGCGGCGGTGTAAGTCGTCGAGGAAGATTTTACCAATAATTACGTTGGAATTTTCCGGACCGTGCGGCGTTCAACTCTGATAGGGGTCTCGGACTTAAACAAAACTTGATTGTCGTGCGGCTTGGTAATTGGTGTCGGGGATAGAGAATTGGTAATAATGATTACTTTTGCGGAACTTTGTGTGTGCGAGACAAATGCAAGTCAACGCTGTGGTAATCATTACAAGTCAGAGTGGTCATAGGCGGGGACAGTGTCGTCTGACCTATCGCGAGCTTATCACCACCCAAAGCGGTGGTTTAGGTCTCTGAGGAAATGGTATTAATGAAGCGAGGCGTCACCATGGCGTCCACACCCGGCGACACATCCCCCCCTCCACTTCCCTTGCGCCACCTACAGCCTCTCCACCTCTCCCCTGCATTGCCGCCCGCCCATGGCCGAAGCGTCCCTCTTGCTCCCGCGTGCCAGCCGCTAGCGCTCCTCCAAAACCGACCGGCGCGGTATCCCACCTCTCTCCCGCTTTCCCTCTCTTTCCCAACCCTCCCATTTTTTCGTAGTTTTGTTCTTCCCATCCTTACCTTTGTTGGAGTCTGGATCTGCTCGCTGCTCCCGGCGCCACCTCGCGTGTCGCCCTCCATTGGAACTCCGGTTCCCACCGATGAAGACATCTTCACTCTCTCTCGCTCTATCTCACTTCACTCATAGCCCATAACTCCACCGGAATGAGCAGAGGCAGAGCCGCAGCGAATACTGCAGTATAGGAGAGAAAGCTCCACTTACGGCTCACACAAACTCCTTTATAATAAGAGAATGTAAGCCCACATGAAGTTCTCCCCCCTCTCACTAGCCGCTTCTCCCTTACTCCACTGCTAGGCACAAGCGGGGCAGCCCGACAGCCACGGCGAGGCCTGAGAATAAGTCACGGGACTCACGGTAGTCTAATGTGGTTATCCTTCATAACAAAGCTAAACCCTATATACACACGCCATGGCGTGTTCGTGACTGTCTTGCTTGACGCGACCCGTGTCACGTCACGGCCGCTTCCCTGGATTCGGCGGCAGTGCAGCGTTCAACATCCGGCTTCGCGGTCTTTACGCAAACCTAAGCACCCGACCTAGTCGAGTCGTCCGTCTGATTCGCCCGCCCATCCCGAACTTGTCTGCGTCCGTTCGGCCTTGAACTTTCCATACGCCCGTCGTACGCGTCCACGCCCGCCCGCCCAGCATCATGTTAGATTCAGCAGCGCCCACACACGTACACATTCAGCGCCCGTCGCGTGAAAATCTCCGTCGTCGCATTTGTAGCAGATTCATACTTGTCCGTGTTGTGACTCGGTCTCCTCCGTAGTTGACCTGCGTCCACGATCCAGCGGACCGCTTACTAAGTGTAGCAGTTCAGCGGAAACATCCACCGACATCCTCGCGCTTGCGAAAAGCGTCTGGGTACCGACATTGGCCCGACCGTATTTCTAGGAACACTACTACTTGAGATCTCATGTTTTGGCGAGGACCCTATGATGTTAGTGAACCGTTACAATGTCTAACTATAGCACACTAACACTAACAACCTTATCCTTATTTTCT
>JBBHKD010000027.1:3254-23165 GCA_037447605.1 Zygnema circumcarinatum
ACAACAATCATCCCCTCCTCTACTAATTCTCGCACATAATGGTATTGTACTCTAATGTGCTTTGTCCTCTTATGAAACACAGGGTTTTCAACAAGAGCTATGGACGACTGATTATCCGTGAACAAAGTCAAGGGACGTTGTGGCCTCTTACACTCATCAAAGAAATGTTGGAACCAAACTCCCTCCTTCGCTGCGTGACATGCTCCCATGTACTCGCCTTCGGTGCTAGACAACGCAACCGAATCCTGTAGCTTCGAGCTCCATGAGATCGCTCCACCTGCGTTCAGGTAAACAAATCCGGAGGTCGATCGCGATGTGTCCACGTCACCTCCCCAGTCAGAGTCGGTGTATCCGATCACTCTGTTCGGCCCTCTCTCGTAACGAAGTCCGTACTCCAGGGTCCCCCGTACGAACCGAAAGATTCGCTTTACGGCCTCCCAATGCTCAGGGCCGGGATTCTCCATGAACCGACTTGCGGCGCTCACAGCCTTCGCCAAGTCCGGTCGGGTACCAATCATTAGGTACATTAAACTTCCGATAGCAGATCTGTACGGCACTCCGTACATGCGCTGTACCTCCGCGTCCGTCGCGGGCTCCATATCTTTCGACAATCTCGCGCCGATCTCCATCGGACTGGTGCACGGTCTGCACTCCTCCATATTGAATCTCGCTAGTACATCCGCGGCGTACTTCTTCTGACTTAGGAACAGACTTCCGTCCTGCCCCCTCTTCAGCTGTATCCCCAGGAGATACTGCGCCTCCCCTAGATCCGACATTTGGAAGTTAGCTTGCAAAAGCTTCTTCAGATCATTGATTCTCTCCAGTGAGAGACTCACCATAATGAGGTCATCCACGTAGATCCCAACGTATATGAGATCTCCCTCCTCTCCTTGTCGGTAGACGGAATGATCCGTCTCAAAGCGCGCAAATCCGTTGCTCCTCAGAAGATCGTCAATCTTCTCGTACCAGATCCTGGGTGCCTGCTTCAGTCCGTACAGACTCTTCACTAGGCGACAGACGAGATGCTCCTGCCCCGGGACAACTTTCCCTTCGGGCTGCTCCATGTAGATCTCCTCAGCGAGATCTCCGTACAGAAACGCGGTCTTGATATCTAACTGATGGACATGCATCCCCTCAGCAGCTGCGATCGAGATTAGGGCACGGAGGGAGTTAAACTTCACCACCGGGGCGAAAGTCTCCGTGTAGTCGATTCCGTACTTCTGGCTGTAGCCCTTCGCCACCAGCCGCGCCTTGTAACGGTCGACACTCCCGTCCGCCTTTCGCTTCACCTTGAACACCCACTTGCATCCAATGGCTCTCCTTCCCTTCGGCAGCTTCTCCAGTCGCCACGTCCCGTTCTCTATCAGACTATTCCACTCGCTATCGATCGCTGCTCGCCACTTCGCTCCATCGACCCCATCGTGAGCCTCCTCGAAGGTTTGCGGCTCAGTGATCATGTAGCAGTGGGCAACTCCTGCGAGGTCAGCAGAGTCCGTAGGCACTCTCTCCTGCATCAGGTTAGTCTGCGACGGCCTGTATCGTTCAGGCCTCCTCACCACACGGGTGCTCCTCCGCGGTCCTTGCGTTCTCCCACTCCTCGAGTTGAAGAAAATTCCGGGAACAAATCCCGGAGGCATCCTTGCCCTCATCGCGTCTCTCTCGGCCATCTCCAAGTCCTCAGACTCCTGTCCGTGCAAAGGTACAGTTTCACCGAGTCTTCCCTATCCGACAGGTGAGGTAGGAGCCGCCTCCGCCGATTTCTCCTGGCTCTCGCTTGCGGTACTCGGTTCGACCGCCCTCGGCCATCGCCGTGTTGCTCCCGAAGTCAGCTCCTGCGCTCTCCGGGCGGCTGATTCTCCAAAGCCGGACCCGAGAGGCTTCAACGCCTCTCCGCTGGTCCTTCCACGTCCTCATACACACCTAATCTCAGTTTCAGCTGGTCTCACCTAGCCGTGGTCACCGCCTTTCGCCCACTGTGATGTCCCTCGAGTTTGCACTTCCTCCTTCGCCATGCTGGTTCCAAACTCAGAGGTGCACTGTCCATGTTGTAGCCGAGAACATATCCTTCAACGGCTCGCGGGTCGAACTTCCTCTTCTGTCTCGCCTTCGGCACTGTCGACCAGCAGCGCGCTCCGAAAGCCTTCAGGTGGGAAACCGTGGGCTTTCTCCCACTCCACACCTCCTCAGGAACCTGATCCTTGAGCACAGAAGATGGGCATCTATTCCTAAGGTAAGCCGCGGTCATCACCGCCTCTCCCCAGAAAGAAGCCGGGAAGGGGGAATCTATCAGCATGGTCTGCGCCATGTCCCCCAACGTCCTATTTACCCTTTCAGCAGCTCCATTACTTTGAGGGGAGTAGGGAGCAGAGAATTCATGCCTAATTCCACGAGTCTTGGGAGGTACTCGCCGAACTCCTTCGACTTGAACTCCCCTCCGTTGTTTGAGCGCAGAGTCTTCAGTTTCTGTCTGCTCTCTCGCTCCATCTGAGTCTGCCAATCTCTGAAGGCTCCGAAAGCCTCAGACTTGTTCTTGAGAATTTTCACCCAAATTTTCCTCGAAAAATCATCGAGAAAAGTGATGAAGTACCGAGCTCCTCCACTGCCGGTGTCACGGGGCCACAAAGGTCGGTGTGAACTAACCCAGTTTCTCCCCGCATGGTACGCCCTCTCCGGCCTCGCTAATGGCTCTCATGCGCCTCCCCTCTACACACTCCTTGCAAAAGCCGAGCTCCTTCTCCACGACATCTACGTCTAACCCACGGACTAGCCCCTTAGCAGCGAGCTGTTGCAACCCCCGATGGTTAAGATGTCCAAGTCTACGATGCCAGAGATTTATGGCAGTTTCAGCCACAGCCATCACATCTTCATCCTCTGTCCTTCTATAATGAAGATAATACAGGCCTCCCTTCTCATATCCCTCAAACAGCCGCTTCCCCGTCACTGCGTGAGTAGCTACACAAAACTTCTCCTTGAACGTGATCTCGTACCCCCTCTTACACACCTGGCTAACAGACATGAAGTTCTGTTTCAGCTCGGGGGTGTGGAGTACATCACCGATACACAAACGCTCCTCCCTCTCCTCTTCGTAGATGACAGAGCCGTCTCCGAGAATCATCTTGACTACTCCACCCTCTTCGCGGGATCCGCCACTCCCTCCGCTGCCGCAGTGAACAGATCGGAAGCCTCCAGCGTCCAACGTGGGAGAACATCTCGCTTGTCGCTACACATGTGTGTGGAAGCGCCTGAGTCGATCAACCAGGGCCGCTTCAGGACCTGAACCTGGACCTTCCCAAAAAAGTCAGAACCTCCGGGCCTTCCAGCCATCATCGGATTGGTTTCATTCGACCCCCTCCATTCGGTGCCTTTGTGCCCCCGCTCTTTGCACTTGAAGCAGATCCCCTGGAAGCCTTTCTTCTCCCTCTGCCGCACGCGCCGGCGCGCTCCTCCTCCCTCGAATCTGGGGACTCTTGTTCTTGTAGCAGTCTGCCGAGTAGTGGCCAGTCTTGCCACACGTGTAGCACGCTCCCGCAGGGCGTTCTCCTCGGTCCGACTTCGGCGCACCTCCTCTTCGGTCTTGTCGTGAGTGCAGCGCTAGCACCTTCTCCTCGGTGCTCCCGGTGTCTTGGACGGTGTCCTCCTCCTTGATCCTCCGCTTCACTTTACCAAGGGTCATTTTCGAAGTTCATAGACAGTCCAAGCTACCGCGACTGCTAAGACAAATCTTGAGGTCAATNCCCCTAAGAACTGGCTGATCTTATGGTCACTCTCTAACGGTTTCTGTAGAGCTATGAACCTCTCCATCAAGGTATCAAACCTGACCATATTCACTCAGTTTCTCATCCGTCATCTTCATCTTCCTGCCGCGTGTAGCACTCACCATCGTGACGCTATCCTTACATCATACATCTTCTGGGCACCTCCACATAGCATGTGAGGTCTTGAGATCATACAGTATGGATCGAAGCTGACTTCCCTCACACTTCGGCGACGATTCAGGAGCGCGAGTTGTTCTGGCATTTCATCTGGCGCAGCGCCACTTCGTGTTCCGATCGCTGTTCGCGGGCTCTCCGCAGCACCGTGCCTTGATGGTGCCGCTGACGCATCTCAACAGTCCTTTGCTCCACGAGCAAAGGAATAGCTGCTATCTCCACCCTTGTAGTCTTGACCGCTTCACGCGAATGTTGAACTTCACGTGGTCCTCGTCGCCACCATTGGCTCTGATACCACTTGTTGGAGCCTGGATCTGCTCGCTGCTCCCGGCGCCACCTCGCGTGTCGCCCTCCATTGGAACTCCGGTTCCCACCGATGAAGACATCTTCACTCTCTTCACTTAGCCCACTCCATAACTCACGTGCACGAACGAGACGAAAGCACAGCGAAATCACAATGGTTTCGAGATATAGAAAGCCAAACTTAAAACTCCTTTTTATAATAAGAATGTCACCATGAAGTTCTCCCTCTTCACTAGCTACTTCCCCTTACTCACTACCTTGGCGCATACAAGCAGGGCAGCCCAAAGAACACGAAAGCAAAATGCAATAAGTCACGGACTACGTAGTTCAATGTGGTTATCCTCATAACAAAGCTAAAACCCCTATATACCGCCATAGCCGTGTTACGTGACATCTTCCTTGTTGACTGATAACACGTCACGGCCGCCCTCATGCGCTCAGCGTACTGGCACGCTGCTCAACATCCAGCTTTAGTGTCTTTCGGTGGAAACCTTACTGGAAGCACTGCATCTAGTCAGGTCAGTTCAGACAGTTCCTACTACCATCTGAACTTGCTCATCCGCTCGAGCGCAGAACTCTCGCCTGGGTCCAGACGCTGCCCACAAGGCTGATAAATTGCTCACAAGACTGCATATTACTCTCATACGTCCATGATGAAATCTCCGCCATCGCGATTACTGCTCACACTTGTATCGCTGGGTGGCTGCTGACCTCGTCTCCCTCCGTAGTTGACTCATTACAGTCCAAGGATCAAGACTAAGGGTCCGACGCTGTTCACGACATCGGCACCTCCGGGCGCTCGAAGCGTACGGGCCAATCGCTATTTGGCCCGACCGTATTTCTTAGGAACACTACTAGCAGATCTCATGTTTCCCAACTGAGGACCACAACAATGTTAGTGTGAACCCGTACAATGTCTAACTATAGCACACTAACACTAACAGTAGTGTCACGGATGTTGTGACATAGTATATAGTGTGTTGTTTTGTTTGGTTGTTAATCTTTAACTTCTGATTATCAACGTAGCTATTGTAGACTCGGAGAAGCCGATGCTCGTGTTGCCAACATTACACTCTGCTTGTGCCATGCAGGTAGTGGGCTTTTGAGTTTATTGGGCTATTTGAGAGGGTCTCATTTTGTGTTGATAAGATTACATAAGGAGTTTTTAGAGTCGGTGAGCTATCCTTTCTCTATTATTCCAAGGCCGCGTTGGCTGAGGCCTCGAGTGTCTACTCGCGGAGTAAAATGGGCTATGAGTGAATGTGAGAGTTTGGGAAATGTCATCATCGCATTGGAACGCTAACTCCGGCGGTGGAAGGTGATGCGAGTGGAGAAGCTCTGGGCAGCCAGCGGGAGGAGTCCTCGCACTAACAAGTGGTAATTTGTGCCTGCGGAGACTGGAGGACCACGCTAAGTTCGTAAAGATATCGGGCGCTCGGCGCAAGGTGATTACAAAGCGCGGAGATGGAGGTTTGTGCTCTTGCTGTGGCAAAGGGTTGCTTGGGTAATGCTGGATGGCAAAGATCAAGGCGCCGGAGTTACCGGCTGGGAGCCTCGAGCAGCTAGCCGGAGCACCCACGCGGCGCCGCACGCATGGAAGGCCAAGGACAACAAAGCCCCTCGACGCGTATTGTTATGAGCCGTAAGAGGAAGTCCATCCTCTATGCTGTATGATCTGAAAACCGCTCATGCTATGTGGAAGTGTCTAGAGGAGATGTATGATGTGAAAGACAATGTGACGATAGTCAGTCTTTACACTCAGCTAGGCAAGATGAAGATGACTTCAGAGGAGAAACTAGAAGCTTATATGGTCAGATTTGATGCATTGATGGAGAGGTTCATAGCCTTAGGGAAACCGTTAGATGCAGACCATAAGATAAGCCAGTTTCTAGGGGGTTTGCCCGGGAGATTCGAAGTTTCAGTGGCAGCCTTGAGGACAGTTCTGACCAATACCTCTATGATGCTTGGAACAAGTTGCTTTAGAGGGATAAAGGAGGAGGATTCTCCATCTCGTGATGCTCACGCCAAGAAGAGTAGCTGTGCTCGCTGTACCACTCGACCAATCAAGAGGAGGAGGTGCCCCACCTGCCCGAGGAGAACGCCAATGTGACATGCTTCACATGTGGCAAGACCGGCCACTACTCCAGCGACTGTTTCAAGAACAAGGGCAGTCCTGAGAAGGGAGGAAACGCGACTTCATCCGGCAAGAAGGAGAAGAAGGCGTTCAGCGGCACTTGTTTCAAGTGCAAGAAGAGAGGTCACAAGAGTTCAGACTGCAAGGTAGCAGTTGAGAGCAACCTCATGCTCGCTGAGAATACTGAGCACGATTTTGTGGGAAGGATTCAGGCAGAGGACCTGAAGCGGCCGTGGCTGATTGACTCCGGCGCATCCACACATATGTGTGGGGACACATCGATGTTCTCCAAGCTCGACACCTTGGAGCAGACTCGCTCAGTTCATTCAGCAACCGGTGAAGGAGTCACCGTGATGAGAGGTGGAGCCTTGAGGATGGTCCTCGGAGATGGCTCAGTCATCAATGAAGACGATGTTCAGGAGAAACTGCACATTGGTGATGTTCTTCACACCCCTGGCCTCATGCAGAATTTCATGTCTGTGAGCCAAGTGTGCAAGAAGGGATACAGTGTTCTGTTTGAGGAGAAGTCATGCGTGGCTATCCACTCAGAAACTGGGAGACAGTTGTTCAGGGGTTATGAGAGAGGAGGGCTGTATTATCTTGATTATAAGAGGGAGAATCATGAGGAGGTGAATGCAGTTTCAGAGAATGCCGTAGATGTATGGCATCGTAGACTTGGTCACTTACACCACAGAGGCATGAAGCTGTTGGCTGAGAGGGGGCTAGTCCGTGGCTAGACCCGGGTGTAGTGGAGAAGGAGTTGGGTGTTTGCCGAGAATGTGTGGAGGGGCAAAGGCGCCTGAGGAAGACCATTTGTGAGGTGGAGGCGAGTCTATGGCCTTGAGAAGTTGGAATTGGTACATTGACTTGTGTGTGATTACGGCGACCCGGTGGCGGGCGAATTGCCGTCAACTTCGCGCGGCGACTATTGAGGAAGATTTTGGATACACACTCTTTGAGAACAAGTCCCGAGAGGCTTCCAGACCTTCGAGACTGTTGAACCGGTAGGAGGCGAGAGGCGGGGACTGGCGAAGGCTTTCGTTCGGTTTCAATGGTGGCGAGTTCAAATCGAAGGAATTGGCGTTTACGAAGAACCGCGGTATAGAGCGTAATTCTCAGCCCCCACTATTCCCCGCAGTAATATAAGGTAGCTGAGCGAATTGAATAGGACATTGGGGACATGGCCAGGACCATGTTGATTGATTCCCCCTTTCCGGCTTCCTTTTGGGGAGAAGCAGTTTCTACGGCTGCTTACATTAGGAACAGATGTCCGTCTTCTGTTCTGAAAGACCAGGTCCCTGAGCAGATGTGGAGTGGGAGGAAGCCCACAGTTTCCCATCTGAGGACCTTTGGCGCGCGATGCTGGGCTGCACTGCCCAAGGCGCGACGAAGAAATTCGACCCAGAGCGGTGGAGACTCACGTGCTAGACCACAACACCGGCGGCCGCACCTCTGAGGTTTGGAACCCTCGGTGAAGGAAGTTCTCGGACGAGAGACATTACGGTTGTGAGGAAGAAGGCGTGGTTGGCTGTTGCGGACTCTCGGATCTCTTACTCCGTCGAAGGACCTGAATGGTGTACGAGGAGGAGAAACAGTTGGAAGGGTGGTCTTTGTCGCGGGGTGCCGGCGCCGGCCGAATGAAGGGCGAGCGGTGGCGACAAGTGAGCATTCGATGATGAAGGCACGGGCATGCGGAGGAGCCGCACAGTTCAGCGGAGACGATTCCCCTTCACACTCACTCCAGTAGTGAAGAGGAGAACTCAGTGGAGACGGTCCCTCTTCACGCGCAAGATTCAGAGGATCTTGAAGCGGCCGAGAGGGAGGCAATGTTAGCGAACATGCCCCCAGGTTTTGTTCCCGGACTCTACTTCTACCCGAGAGGACGAAGTGCGAAGACAGTCCGGAGGAGCGGCCGAGACACGAGGCGACCAGATCGGTTTTCGCCTGGTACCAATCTGATCCAAGAGAGAGTGCCATCAGATTCAGCTGACCTTGTGGGAGTTGCCCACTGTTTCATGATTACCGAGCCACAGACCTTTGAGGAGGCGCACGACGGAGTCGATGGCGATAAGTGGCGGGTTAGCGATTGATAGCGAATGGGACAGCCTGATCGAGAACGGCACGTGGAGATTGGAGGAGCTGCCTCAAGGGAGGCGAGCTATCGGCTGCAAATGGGTCTTCAAAGTCAAGAGGAAGGCAGACGGAAGCGTGGATAGGTACAAGGCGCGGTTAGTGGCGAAAGGATACGGCCAGCAGTATGGGATTGACTACATGGAGACGTTCGCTCCAGTGGTAAAGTTCAATTCCCTGAGAGCCTTGATTTCCATTGCAGCGGCTGAAGGAATGCACGTCCATCAATTGGACATCAAGACGGCATTTCTGTATGGTGATCTCACGGAAGAGATTTACATGGAGCAGCCGGAGGGGAAGGTCGTTCCCGGGAAGGAGCACCTAGTCTGTCGACTGGTGAAGAGTCTGTACGGCTTGAAGCAGGCGCCGAGAGTGTGGTACGAAAAGATTGACGATCTTTTGAGGAGGAATGACTTTGCTCGGTTTGAGACAGATCATTCAGTGTACCGTCAAGGAGAGGGGGCAGACATCATGTTCGTTGGGATCTATGTCGACGATCTCATCATGGTGAGCCTCTCCCTTGAAAGAATCAAATCTTTGAAGGAATTGCTTCAGGCAAATTTCAAAATGTCAGATCTGGGAGAGGCGCAGTATCTGCTGGGAATGCAGCTGAAGAGGGGGCAGGATGGAAGCTTGTTTCTATGTCAAAGGAAGTATGCTTCAGATGTGCTTGCCCGTTTTCGAATGGAGGATGCTAGGCCGTGTTCCAGCCCCATGGAGATCGGCACTAGGCTTTCGAAGGAGATGTCACCTTTGTCGGATGCGGAGGCACAAAAGATGTTCGGAGTGCCATACAGATCCGCGATTGGGAGTCTAATGTACTTGATGATCGGAACGCGTCCGGACTTGGCGAAAGCGGTGAGCTCGGCCAGCCGATTCATGGAGAATCCCGGCCTCGAGCATTGGGAGGCAGTGAAGAGGATTTTCAGATATGTGAAGGGGACGCTCGATTATGGAATCAGGTATGAGAGGGGCCAACCAGAGTGGGCAGCTATCTGAGACTCGGTGGGGAGGAGATAATACGTCACGTCCGCTTTCGGCACCCGGGTTTTAAGTTTTACACGAATGGAGGGAGGAGGCGATTTCGTGGAGTTCAAGTTACTTGAGGACTCGGTGGGCGTTATGAGAGAGCGCGGGGAGAGTACATGGAACTTGTCGTAGCCGAAGGAAGGAGTGTGGTTCATACAGTCCTTCAAGAATGCACAGGGACCAATCCACCGACATTCTTGTTTTACCACAATCAATCGCCGACGCTCGTGGGAAACCCTGTTCCACAAGAGGACCAGCGCCATTCGGGTGTACATCATTGTTGAAGCAGGGTTTGCTCCTCACTCTGGCGCTTACCTTGGGTGTGTCGCCTCCATTGGAACTTGAGTTCTTAATGATGAAGACATTCAAACACTTCAAGCTCTATCTTACTTCTCACTCATCACTTCCATAACAACAATGAAGCTACAAGACAAGCACAAATGAAATCACAATGAGAGAGTGTTGTGAGAAAGCTCACGCTCTAAAACTCCTTATAATAAAACCGCTTCCCATTACCGAAGTTCTCCCACTACTTCGCTGTCCTCTCACTCACTACCTCACGACACAAGTGTAGGCAGTCCCAAGCAAAGACGCAGCGTACGTAATACACCCCGAGACTGGCGACAAAAGTAGTGTGGGTGGGGTTACTTCCCATAATAAAACTATGCACTATATAATATGGCGTCCGTGACGTGACACACATGTCACGTCGCGTCCGCCATTGCAAACTCCATGCACCGAAGTCCAGTGGGCGCATTCTCGCATTGCTGACCGCTAGCCGCCAGAAACCTACTATAGCCGCCGACTTCCAGTTCTTTTGCTCCGCCAGACACTGCCCTGCACAAGATCGCCGCTTTCGCCAGCCAGCTTCTTCCTCAGCTTCGCCTCACCGGCCACCTCGGCCGTATTAGACTCGAATCAAGGACCCACATTGCGAGTGGTCCTCAAGGGTGGGCGATTCCGCCCGCCGCCAAATATCTTCTATAAAGTCGCTTCCGCCGCAACTTTGCACCGCTGCCGCCGCCGCCACTCAATCAAAGTTGGCGCCGCTGCCTCGCATTTCCTCATGAATTGCTGCCGCCATCTGTCAAAGTCATAAGGTCCGCTCTCCGCCAAGACATGTGTCATTGCCGTCCAATCACGCTGCTGCTCGTAGACTACAAGACTCTCATACAAGACTCACCGAGTCGTAGCAATCGACATTCCTAAATCTAAGAGCACTACGCCTAGCGCATCTCATGTTCTACAACCGAGTACCCACAACAAGTTAGTGTGTGCCATACAATGCTCCAACTATCATACACCAACACTAACAATCCCTCTTGGACTCAGCCTCATGGGCCCCAGCCCAATCAATCCGCCGCTCACTATAGTGTCTCCCCACCGACCCCTTGGTCAACATCATCACATGTCCGCAGCCCCGCTTCTTTTGTTCCTACAAACTTCTCACCACTATCATCCCTTCCTCTACCAACTCTCGACATAATGATATTATTGCACCCTAATGTGCTTGGTTCTCTTATGAAACACAGGTTCTCCATGAGGGCTATAGATGACCGTTGTCCGCGAAAAGAAGTCAATGGTGTTTGTGGTCACATTCATCAAAGAAATGTTGGAACCACATCCTCCTTCGCCGCGACATGGCACGCCCCATGTATTCTCTCCTTCGGTGCTCTACGCCACCGTAATCTTTGTAACTTCGAAGCCCATGAGATCGCTCTCCTCCGCTCAGAACACAAATCCCGACGCCGATCGTGACGTGCACCACATCACTCCTTCCCCAATCGTGAGTCGGTACCGATCACCGGGTTGGCCCTTTTCAAATTGGAGACCAGAATCCAAGGTCCTTTCACGAACTAAAATCCGCTTACCAGCCCCAATGTTCAGGACCGATTCTCCATGAATCACTTACTGAAATTTCACGCTTTTGCTAAGTCGACGCAGTACCTATCGTATACATTAAACTCCCGATTAAGCCGACCAGACAAGACTGCATATCTCCTCTCGCATCGCGACTGGCCGCATCATATCTCTCGACAATCGCGATTCCATCTCCATCTGACCGAACAAGGACGCACTCTCCATTGAACTCGCAAAGTATACCTACGCGCATTCTTCGACATAAAAGAAATAAGCTACCGCCCCGCCTCTTCTTCAACTGCATTCCTAGAGATACCGCTACTTCCCTGGGGACCGACATTTTGAAGTTAGCTTCAAAAGCCGTAAGCCAAATCATTGATTCTCCAATGAGAGGCTCACCATTATGAGGTCGCCCACGAGATCCCAACGCATATGAGATCCGGGCTTCTTCTCCTTTTGTCGGTACACTAATGATCCGTCTCTTTAATCAAGCAGAAACTGCTACTTCCGCAAAGAGGTCATCAATTTTCTGCATTCAAATCCTGGGCCGCTTTCAACCCTGCATAAACTTTCACAAGATTTTACAAACGGTGATGCTCCCTCGCCGACAACTTTCCCTTCGGCTGTACCATGGTGATCTCCTCGAGATCTCCTATTGTAAACGCCAGCCTGATATCGAGTTACGCACGGCATCCCCTACCGCCGCAATCATATTAGGGGCACTGAGCGCTGAACTTCACCACGGGCGGCACCGTAGTCATTCCGCACGCCGGGTCAAGCCCTTCGCCACCGCCTCGCGCCTTGTATCGGTCGACACTCCCGTCCGCCTTTCGCTTCACCTTGAACACCCACTTGCATCCAATGGCCCTCCTTCCCCTCGGCAGCTCCTCAAGTCGCCATGTGCCGCTCTCCGCCAAATCGTCCATTCGCCGACGCTGCTCGCCACTTCTCTCCACTCCACCCCGCCGCGGCGCTTCCTCAAAGGTTTGGCGGTTCGCGATCATAAACAAAGGCAGCTCCCCGCCAGGTCCGCCGGAAATCAGAGGCACCTTCTCTCGCACTAGGCAACCGCTGGGCCCTCAGAGGATCAGGCTCCTCACCACATCTGCCCTCCGAGGTCCTGCGCCTCCGCCCTCGTGTTGAAGAAAATCCTGACAAACCCCAGTGTACGCTCGCATACATAGCCTCTTAGCCGCCTCCAAATCCTCTACTCCCCCATGCAAAGGTACAGCGCGGAAGCCCTCGCCTGGATGTGAGTGTGTAGTGGTGCCGCTCGGGCCGGCGTTGCGGCCTCCCCGCCAGGCTCTCGTTCAACTCCCATGCCTCTCCACGCTCGGCTGCTGGCTTCCTCGCCTCCTCGCCTCGCTGCACATCTCCTCTCGGCCGGGACCTCGAGGCCCATGCCTTCTTCGCTGGTCTCCACATCCTCGCAGACACAATGTCCAAACCTGCCTTTTGGGGTGCGGGCTCACCTAGCCTAGCCACCGCCTCTCGCCCACATCAGAACGCCTCGAAGCTCGGGTGACTGCTTGCTCGAGGGTTCCACACCCGTAGGTGCGATCGCCCATGTTGGGGAAGCTTCTAGAAGGTACCCCTTCCACGGCTCCTGGTCAACTTCTTTCTCTCGCCTCGCTTCTTCGCACTGTCGCATCAGCAAATAAGGCTTCCAAAGAAGTCTTCAAAGGGACACCGCGGGTTTCCTCTCCCACTCCCACCTCTTCGTAGAACCTCGATCTTTGCTATCGTAAGATGGGCATCTATTTCTTGGGCGTAAGCTAAGTGTCATCACCGCCTCCCCAAAAGGATGCCTAGAAGGGGAATCTATCGCAAGATGGTCCGTACATGTCCCCACTGTCCTATTGGATCTCTCTCAAAGAGCTCCATTACTTTGAGGGAGTAAGGAGCAAAAAATCTATGCCTTTATTCCGCTAGCCTCTGGCACTGGCCAAACTCCTTCGACTTGAATTCCTCTCCGCGGTCCGGAAGGCAAATAAGCCTTCGGGCCAATCGCCTTCTCGCTCCATCTGACCGCCAATCTTCCGAACGCCCCAAAGCTCAGATTTGTACTTGAGAATTTTCACTCCAAATTTTCCCTAAAAAATCGCCGAGAAGGTGATGAAGAAGCGAAAGCCCTCCACTCGCGTCGGGTGTCACGGGTCCACACAAATCGGTATGGAACCACCCCTGCGCTGCGAAATGACTCCTCTCCACCGGCAGCGTCTCCTCGCGGCGCTTTCCCCACACACTTTGCAAAGCTCAGCTCCTTCTCAACTATCGCCAACGTTTAACCCAAGGACTAAATTTCTTTGCAAAGAAGTCGCTGCAAATTCCCCTATGGTTTAGATGACCAAGTCTACGATGCCAAAGATTTATCAGCATCTCGCCATGTTTCATCACACCCCTATCTTCTTTCTCTCCTATAAATGTAGGCTGTACATGTGCCTCTTCTCATACTCCCTCAAACAACCGCTTCGACTCTAGGTGAGAAGGCTAATAAGACTTCTCCTTAAAGGTGACTTCTGTACCCTCTTACATACTTGACTAACAGACATGAAAGTTCTCGCTTTCGTGTCGCGATATGAAGTACGCCACCCATGCACAACCGCCTTCTTTCTTCTTCGTGAGATGATAGAGCCGCCTCCTCGGTGATCATCTTTTGCTTACACCTCCTTGTAACTGCCTCACTCCCTCTCCGGGTTGTCGAAGTGAACGTGATCTGGTCCCTTCCAAGTGTCCAAATAGAACATTCGCTTGTCACCACACATGTGCGTGGAAGCGCCAGAGTCGATCAGCCATGGCCGCTTCAGATCCGCAACCTGGATCTTTCCAACAAAATCAGAATGTTCAGTCAGCATGAGATTCGTCTCCACCGCCACTCTGCAATCTGTGCTCTTGTGGCCTCGCTTCGCATTTAAAGCGCATTCCCTTGAATCCTCTTGACGGATGATCTATGCTCCTCCACCTCATCTTGGGTGTTCTTGTTCTTGTAATGTACCGCCGAGAAGCGGGCCCGCCTTGCCGCGACGGTAACACGCCTGCTAGTGGCGCTCCCCATCGTTCCGCCTCGCGCACCTCCTTCGAATCGCGGAGGCAAACAGCCAACACCTTCTCCTCGGTGCTCTCCAACGCTCCACAGTTGTTCTCCTCCTCATCCTCCGTTTCACTTGCTCAAGGGTCATCACTGGCAGCCCGCTAGGAACAGTCCCAAGAGTTTAACCGCTACATCAAATCGCCAGGCAGTCCCCTAGAACCGGCTGGATTTTATGGTTCTCTAACGTTTTTGCAGCGCTATAAATCTCCATTAGAGTATCAAATCTGACCATATATTCACCACCTTCTTCCTAGACATCTTCATTTTCCCAAGCTATGTAAAGGCGATCATCACATGCTATCCTTTACATCATACATCTCTTCAAGCATCTCCACATAGCATGTGAAGTCTTTTAAGGCCATATGCCATGGAAGAGGGATTCCCTCACGCTCATGACGACCGGGGTGAGGGCCTGTTGTCCTCGGGTCCATCCGGGCGAAGCAGTCGTAACTCCGGACCGCCGCCCGCTGCGGCTCCTCCGCTGCACCGTGCCTTGATGGTGCCGGGCCAACGCATCTCCCCAACAGCTCTGCTGCCCACGAAAGCAAGGAACCAGCCGCCATCTCCACCCCTTGTAGTCCGAACCATCGAACGCTGGGATGCTGAACTTCACGTGGTCCTCCACTCCACCTTGGGCTCTGATACCACTTGTTGAAGCAGGTTTGCTCTCACTTCCCGCCAGCTTACCTTGGTGTCGCCTCCATTGAACTTGAGTTCCCACGATGAAGCATTATTCAAACACTTCAAAGCCTCTATCTTACTACCACGCCCATAACAACAAAATGAAGCTACAAGACAAGCACAGCGGAAATCACAATGAGAGAGTGTTAGGAGAAAGCTCACGGCTCTAAAACTCCTTATAATAAAACTGCTTTCCCACAATGAAGTTCCTCCCACTACTCAAGGTCCTCTCACTCACTACCACACAAGTGTAGTACTCTAAAGAAGACGAAAGCGTGCACACAAGACCCGGTGACTATGACAAAGTAGCGCGGGTGGGCTACTTCCATAATAAAACTATGCACTATATAATATGAGGTCCGTGACGCGACACATAAACAATGCGCCGTCCTTCATCAGTAGAACCCATGCACCGAGCGTCCGAGTGGGCGCATCAAAGAATAGCGACCGCCAGTCAGCCTCGGTGAACCTACTTCGCAGAAGCCAATCTAGTTCTTGTTTCCGGGCCGCAGGCCCGGCCCGTGCCGGGGCATCGCTGTTACAAATGGGCCTCTTCCCAGTTCGCTCACCGACACTCGTCAGACACTGGACCGCTGGACCTCATTATCATGAAAGGGAGTTCGATTTGGCGCATTCCTGGCTCACGCCAACATCTTCTATGTCAAGCTCACAGCCAAGCATCTTTATGGGCCTCACATGATACAACATACAAAATACGACCAATCAAAGCTGGCGCCGCTGGCCCCAGATTTCATGGAATCTCGGCCGCCGGGCCACTGACCAACAACAAAGCTGCGCTGGCCCGCTCTCCGCGCGACATGCCGCCGCCGCGCCCAATTCCGCCGCTCAGATTCTCAACAAGACCTCAAGGGCAAGACTCCACCGAGTCGAAAGCAAGACCGACATTCCTAAATCCAAGAGCACTACCAAGAGATCTCATGTTCTACAAACTGAGTACCACAACAAGTTAGTGTGTGCCATACAATGTCTAACTATCATACACTAACACTAACAACCATTACGTACGAGAGTTGGTCGAGGAGGGCTTGATTGAGGTGAAGTTCGTAGTCACCAAGGAGCAGGCCGCAGATATGCTAACAAAGGGAGTTAGTGGGGAAACACTATTAGTCAATCCGAGGTTGATTGCTAGCCCGCGCTGTTAGAAGTTCCAAAGAGGGGATTGTTAGTGTATGATAGCTTAGCATGTTTTGTTGAACATTAGTTTTGTGTGTTTGTGTTGTGTGTTTCCTTGGCGGCGTGCTTGCTAGTAGCGGCGGTAATCTGACATTTGGTCGGTGGAAGAGGCGCGCCAAGGCGCCGACGGAGCGGCGACGAGGCGCTTAATGCCAAATCGAAAAAGTGACGGATGACGCCGCCGCATGAGCGTAATTGAAGATGTGGCGCGACGCCGCTGGACCGGCACAGCTTAATCGAAGGCTAAAGTGACGGCTACTGGCCAACCTTTGATTGAACGATTCGACTTGACGCCATGCGCGCCAAAATGTCGGCGCGCCATTCATCATTGTACCTGAGCGCGCCGATGTTTCCAGGTGGCGCGTTTAATTTAATGGAGTTTGACGCTACATCAATCTTGAGGCGGGTCATCAGATCCTACGTAAGCGCAAGACGGGATTAGCTTAGAGGCCGAAGTCGGATCTCGACGGAGGAAACGTGCGACGGGATCCGTGTGGTGGTGAGTTTTAATGAGGATCCGATCGCTAGATGAGGTGATCGGGATAGGTCTTGGCGGGCCACTAGCCGATGTTGTGAGCTTCGTTGTATGGTAGTGTCACGGATGTTGTGACATAGTATATAGTGTGTTGTTTAGTTTGGTTGTTTATCTTTAACTTCAGATTATCAACGTAGCTATTGTAGACTTTGAGAAGCTGATGCTCGTGTTGCTGAACATTACACTTGCTTGTGCTGCGAGGTAGTGGGCTTTTGAGTTTATTGGGCTATTTGAGAGGGGGTCTCTCATTTTGTGTTGATAAGATTATTATTAAGGAGTTTTAGAGCCGAGAGCTTTCTCCTATCCTTTTCTCTCTGTTATTCCGCTGTGCATATTCTGAGAGGTTCACTCTGTGAGTAAAATGGGCTATGAGTGAATGTGAGAGTTTGGGAAATGTCATCATCGATTGGAACGCGAACTCCGATGGAAGGTGATGCGAGTGGAGAAGCCGGCAGCAGTGGAGGAGTCCCTGCACCAACAAGAATCCTTCCTGCTCCGATAATCTTATCAACACAAAATGAGAGACCCTCTCTCAAATAGCCCAATAAACTCAAAAGCCCAGGAACAGAGATGCAGAGACAAGAAGGAGACAGCAACAGAGGGGAGTAGCGAGGGAGTACCCCTTCGCCTTGGCGTCTTTGCCCACCACTCTCCCGTGGTGCTTATGAGATCCGTGAGGACGCGGTTGCTGGAAAGAGGGCGCTGGTCGGGGGAGAAAGAAAATTACGAAATAGGCTTTTGCAATAGAACACGCGGGCGTGATGGTGTATTGGCCGCGCAGCCTCGGGCAGCTGGCCGGCCCCGCCATTTGTTTTATGGAGATCTCGCCTAGGACGCCGCTGCGACTGCAAGTGCGAAGTCGGACGGATCTTTCACATTGACTAAAGGATCGGCAATTCATTGACAACCATTGATGGCAATGTATTGACGCTCATCGTTGGCAACCAAATGACCGTTGTTAACCAAGGCATCCAATCGTTCCAAAACCGCCGAATGGTTACGGCCCCAAGATCCATCGGGTTGGCAACCTAATGGTTGTTTTGGTCCGCTAAATCAATCGGGTTGGCAACCAAATAATGTGGTTGTTTCAGCCCCGCGAATCATAAAGTTGGCAACCGGGCCGAATGGTTGCCTACCGCTGATCCACCGGTTGGCAATCACCGACCGTGGGTTTGAACCGCTGGCATCCACCCGGTTGGCAACCGCCGGTCGGTTGTTTCGTCCGCTAACCACCGGGTTGGCAACCGAATGGGTTGTTTCGATCCGGCTGGCACTAGTTGGCAAACTACCGAACGGGTTATATATATCCATTAAATCAAATGGTTGGCAACCATTAAATCACTAGTTGTCAACGTTGGCAACCCACCAAAAACACATACCACTCCATTTTGAGCCCCTACATCTCCCTACACGCTTGACTTACAAGAAACTATTGGGCTTCCCTATTTGAAGTACTCAATGAACCCCAAGCCTAGCCCTAACCCTAAATCTGACTCCGCTTCCTCCTCAAGGATTCCCCGACCGGCCACACAAAGCGCTAAGACTCATGCTCTAATGCATAAAACAAAAACAACAAGACAAAATAAATTCGCCAGAAAGACGCCCATCCACCCAAGAGAAGAAAATGAGCACAAAAACACACACATCAAGTAAAGATTCGTGATTTTCGATGATCACATACGCTTGACAAAATTCATATCAAATTTCAAAGCGCAAGTAATTTTGCTGAATATAAAAAGATCAGCTAAAAGCAAAGTGGAAGTTTCAAAAGAAAATAACGCAAGACTTCAAAATTACTATGAACTAATTTACAAATTACATATGAAATGAAGTTACGTTTTCAAGATCGAAGCCTTTTAACTCAAATTCTTAGACTCTACCACACTTTTTAAACTCCTAAATGACACTCTAACCTTTCCTTAACACCCACCCTCCCTCTCTTCTCTCTCTATCCTTCTTTTTCTCACTCCATCCTCTCTCCCATTCCTCTCTCCTTCCTTATCTTCCTCCCTCCTCCTCCAATATGTTGAAGCAGGGTTTGCTCCTCTTCATCTCCGCCACCATGTCATCGAACTCGAGTTCCCTGACGGATGAACCTATTCAAACACTCAAAGCTCTATCATCTTTGCATTTCCACTCATCGCCCATATCAATGAATGGCTACAAAGCATAAGCACGCCGAAATCACAATGAGAGAGTAAGCGCCAGAGAAAGTTTCACTTCTAAAACTCCTTATAATAAAACTGTCTTCCCACAATGAAGTTCTCCCACTACTTCAAGGTCCCTCTCACTCACTACCTCACGACACATTCCGGAATGCGGAATGCGGAATGCGGAATGCAGAATGCGGAATGCGGAATGCGGAACGCGGAATGCGGAATGCGGAATGCGGAATGCGGAATGCGGAATGCGGAATGCGGAATGCGGAATGCGGAATGCGGAATGCGGAATGAATGCGGAATGCGGAATGCGGAATGCGAAAATGCGGAATGCGGAATGCGGAATGCGGAATGCGGAATGCGGAATGCGGAATGCGGAATGCGGAATGCGGAATGCGGAATGCGGAATGCGGAATGTGGAATGCGGAATGGGGAATGCGAAAAGCGGAATGAGGAATGTGGAATGCAGAATGCGGAATGCGGAATGCGGAATGTGGAATGTGAATGCGGAATGCGGAATGCGGAATGCGGAATGCGGAATGCGGAATGCGGAATGCGGAATGCGGAATGCGGAATGCGGAATGCGGAATGCGGAATGCGGAATGCGGAATGCGGAATGCGAAATGCGGAATGCGGAATGCGGAATGGGGAATGCGGAATGCGGAATGCGGAAATGCGGAATGCGGAATGCGGAATGCGGAATGCGGAATGCGGAATGCGGAATGCGGAATGGGGAATGCGGAATGCGGAATGAGGGATGCGGAATGCGGAATGCGGAATGTGGAATGCGGAATGTGGAATGTAGAATGCGGAATGCGGAATGCGGAATGCGGAATGCGAATGCGGAATGCGGAATGCGGAATGCA
>JBBHKD010000031.1:11119-24837 GCA_037447605.1 Zygnema circumcarinatum
AGACTCGGTCGAAACTGTACCTTTGCACGGACAGGAGTCTGAGGACTTGGATATGGCCGAGAGAGACGCGATGAGGGCAAGGATGCCTCCGGGATTTGTTCCCGGAATTTTCTTCAACTCGAGGAGTGGGAGAACGCAAGGACCGCGGAGGAGCACCCGTGTGGTGAGGAGGCCTGAACGATACAGGCCGTCGCAGACTAATCTGATGCAGGAGAGAGTGCCTACGGACTCTGCTGACCTCGCAGGAGTTGCTCACTGCTACATGATTACCGAGCCGCAAACCTTCCGAGGCTGAGAGCCACGATGGGGTCGATGCAGCGAAGTGGCGAGGCAGCTGGTTCAGCGAGTGGAACAGCTTGACACAGAACGGGACGTGTGACTGGAGGCGCCGAAGGGAAGGAGAGCCATCGGAGCGCAAGGTGGGTGTTCAGGGTGAAGCGAAGGCGGACGGAGTGTCGACCGCTCACAAGGCGCGGCTGTGCGAAGGGCTACAGCCAGAAGCACCGGCACCCATGACACGGAGACCTCCGCCTCGGTGGTGAGTCTCACTCCCTCCGTGCCTCACTCCATCGCAGCTGTGAGGGATGCATGTCGATCAGCCAACACATCAGATTTGCTTTGCACGGACATCTGCGAGCAGATCTACATGGTGCAGCCCGAGGAAAGTTGTCTTGGGGCACAGCATCCTTGTCTGCCGCTGCAAGCCAAGAGTCTGCATGGACTTGAAGCAGCATCTAGGATTTGGACAAGAAGATTGACGATCTTCGAGGAGAACGGGATTTGTGTGCTTTTGAGACGGATCATCCCGCCCACCACAGCAGCAGCAGATCTCATATACGCGGGATTGACGTGGATGACCTCATTATGGCGGGCCTCATCTTGGAGAGAATCAATGATCTGAAGAAGCTTTTGCAAGTGGAAATCGAATGTCGGATCTCAAGGCGGTGAGTCTTGGGGACACAGACTGAAGGGCAGGACGGAAGTCTGTTTCCTGAAGTCAGAGAAGCAGCCTGATGATGATGGTGAGATTCAATATGGAGGGAGCGCAGACCGTGCACCAGTCCGATGGAGATCGGGCGCGAGATTGTTGAAATATATGGAGCCTGCGACGCACGCGCAGGCACACGCTGCATACGGAGCTGCTGCAGACCTGCTATCGAAGTTTAATGTACCTGATGATTGCTACCTTGACCGACTCTGCGAAGGCTGTGAGCGCCGCAAGTCGGTTCATGGAGAATCCCGGCCCTGAGCATTGGGAGGCCGTAAAGCGAATCTTTCGGTTCGTACGGGGGACCCTGGAGTACGGACTTCGTTACGAGAGAGGGCCGAACAGAGTGATCGGATACACCGACTCTGACTGGGGAGGTGACGTGGACACATCGCGATCGACCTCCGGATTTGTTTACCTGAACGCAGGTGGAGCGATCTCATGGAGCTCGAAGCTACAGGATTCGGTTGCGTTGTCTAGCACCGAAGGCGAGTACATGGGAGCATGTCACGCAGCGAAGGAGGGAGTTTGGTTCCAACATTCTTTGATGAGTGTAAGAGGCCACAACGTCCCTTGACTTTGTTCACGGATAATTGCCCTCTGTCATACTTCTTGTAAATCTTGCAATTTCATAAGAGGACAAAGCACATTAGAGTACAATACCATTATGTGCGAGAATTAGTAGAGGAGGGGATGATTGTTGTGAAGTTCGTGGGGACGAAGGAGCAGGCTGCGGATATGTTGACTAAAGGAGTTAGTGGTGAGACGCTACTAGTGAATAGCAGACTCATTGGGCTAGGGCCCATGAGGAACTGAGGCCCAAGAGGGGGATTGTTAGTGTTAGTGTGCTATAGTTAGACATTGTACGGGTTCACACTAACATTGTTGTGGTCCTCAGTTGGGAAACATGAGACCCGCCAGCAGTGTTCCTAGGAATAGGGCCGGCCACAACGTCGGCGCCCGGACGCTTTCGGACTTGCCAGCATGTTGGTGATGTCGCGGTCTGCCAGGCTTTAAAAGCGTATCGGTTGCGGCACCATCAGGCCCATGATCGAGGATTGAAATCGCACTATGCCGGACAAGCGCGACGGCGCTAGCGCCACGATGAGATTTTGTTGCCTGCACGGCGCGAACGTGTACGGTGTCGCGAATCACATGCGCGCGCTGACGGCGCATGCAGATTGGATGATGGAATTTCTGGCGTGGCCAATCATCGAAGAGTTCAGATGCGTGGCAGCTGTGACGACGACCTGACCAGGTCGGTGCTGGGCGAGGCTCACGGTGGAAGCTGGATGTTGAACGCGTACCTGGCTGCCACCATATAAAGTGTGATGTGAACATCGGTCAACAAGGAAGATGTCACGAACACGGCCATGGCGGCACACAGGGTTTAGTTTGTTATGAGGAGAACCAGATTATATGACTGGAGTCCCGTGACTCATTCTGCCTGCCCGTGCGTTGGCTGCCGTCTTTACTCGCAAGGTAGTGAGTAGAGGGAGAGAGTGCAGTGAGAGGGGAGAACTTCATGTGGGTGACATTCTTATTATAAAGGAGTTTTAGGAGCCGTGGAGTTTTCTCCTATACTGGTGGTGTGATTTCACTGCTCGCTTCCTCAAGGCTCATTCTCACAGGAGTTATGGGCTGGTGAGTGAAGTGGGAGATAGAGTGAGAGAGAGTGAAGATGTCTTCATCGGTGGGAACCGGAGTTCCAATGGAGGGCGACACGCGAGGTGGCGCCGGGAGCAGCGAGCAGATCCAGACTCCAACAGAGATATTTGGCGCGAGAGGCGGATCTGCACGAAGCGACATGATTGGTCGCGCCAGCGTGCAGATAGCGATGTAGTCTTCAGGCGTGACGTGACGCGGAAGTCGGCCGAGAGATCAAGAGGTTACGCCATGAATGAGAGGGCAGACGTGGCATTGCTGACCTTTGTGCGTTCCGCGCTCGACAGTGTCACCGTAGAGACCGAAGGCCGCGATTTCTTGAGCGTATGGATAGTGTACGGGCCGGGCGGTGGACGTGTACGCAAATCGGCGGCGAATGCTACGGACGACCTTAAGTAGGTCGCCGCCGCGAGGTTTTGGCCGGAGACCGCCAAGCCGGGCCGCTGAATGCGTAGTCAGTCGCTGAATGGCCGCCGTCGCTGAATGCATGCTGCCAGTTATGCGCCTCGCGGACGTGACATCGTGTCACGTCACGCCGGCCGCCATAGTTTAAGAGGGAGCAAAGTTTGGCTCTCTCTCATCACCACTCTCCTCAATGGCAGGCCGCCGACCGCGGTTGTAAAGGAAGAGTAAAGTGCAGGCCGAGGCCTAGAGGAGTCCGCCTTGTGTAATGGTTGTCGTGGAAGGAACTAGCTCTCATCATGCTAAGCTTTAGTGAAGAAGTTAGACGGGTGCGTCCCTATGTGCCGAGGTAGGAGTGGAGGAGTTCTCATGGAGGCAGTAGTGCATACGTAGCTTTGGGGTGTGCTTAAGTAGAGTATGTGAGAGGATAGATAGTGTTTCATGTGGAGGAGGAGAATCTAGCATACCTGGATCGATGTAGATTTCAAGAGCTTGTATTACACTGGCGAAGTTTAAGGAGTTTTAGGCCGTGGGCTTTTCTCCTTACTATCGTATCATTTGTCATGCGTGGAGTCCTCGTGGTTGATCGACGGGTGGATGAGTGGAGGCGACCATCAGATAGCGGTGTGTTGCCTCCACACGAGGAGACTACTGAGGAGCGGAGTTGAGGAGCCGAGACCATGGAGGAGCTGGGCAGTTGCACTCAGGTTAGTTTTCACCGTAAGCACCTGGCAAGAGGTGGACGAGAAGGCATATCGTGGCGGAAGCGGTATGTGGCCCAAGGAGAAGAAAAAGAAAAGTTTTGAGCTCTGATACCCAGGGCATGTGTTGCCCTTTCCTTGTGTCTTTCCTTTCTTGCTGCCCCTTGCACCAACACAAGGCTGCTCCGGCAGTGATGTTCGTCTCAGCCGGAGGTGGCGGTGGAGGATCATTCTGAATGGGTGCAGGAGGCGCTTGCTCCGGGCTGCTGCAAGGAGACGGGCTGTAGTTGATGAGAGAAGGACCCCGCGGATTTGCCGTCTCATCGCCCTCTGGATTCTCCTCCATCGGGTGATCCTCTTGGTCCTCAGGGCTGGAAGGCGGAAAAGGCGGAAAGTCTGAAAATGCCTCCATTAAACAAACAATCTTGGAAAGAGAAACACAGGCTCTGATACCATAATGTAACAAGCCTTGAGCACGACACCCAAAGCCTGCTAGAGACTAAGTCACTTAAATGTAATGCTGGTTTCTGGAACGATTGCAAGTGCCCCCTTCCCAGGACCCCCCCTTGCATTCATCCCGCCTTATATCACGGCTCCCCGTCGAACCCTTTACCAAGCGTAAGGACGGGGCGGGGCTAGCCAATGGCGCTATGCCATGTATTGTCGGCTGGTCAATGCCGGTTGTATGAGAGGCGTGCGGTCACCAGCATTTAATGTGTGACGTGGCGTCCTCCGTATAGCGACCCGGCGATGCGTGGTGGCGTTCGATCTTGAACGGCGGCGCGCAGAATACCAAATCAGTCCGTACCGTCCGTACGGGCAGTACGGATCCGCACGGCTACACCGTATGACTGTACGGATGGCCCGGACGGCCAAACCGTACGGAAATCCTCAGGATGCCGGCGGCACCGTGGTGTCTGTAGCGTTCAGTTCGCTACAGCCGCAGTCTCCGAGTTCTCCTCCATCACCTCGTCAGGAACTGGTGGTGGAGATTCTTACGACTTCGAGGGCCCGGGTCCCCTCGACTGACGGTGGTCACCATGACCGCGGAGTTCTCTTTCAAAGAAGGCCGCAGCAACCGATGCCAAATCGCAACGTGAACCGTCTCGCCGGCCAGCGGAGGAATAACTGGCGCCCGGCGCACGTCTGGCGAGGCGAGAGTCAGAGTGAAGGCGAGGAAGCGAGAGGTGGCAGCCCTGGCCAGGGGTGCAACTGAATGCCCACGTCTGCGCAGTTTGGTGGCCGGCCGGTCACCACGCCCCTTCACCTTCAGTTGAACCTCCCTACCGGCATGGAGTTAGGCGGGGGCCCGGCCAATGGCCCACAGAACTGCCCGCGTGTCCTCGACTCCGGATGGGTCAGAGATTGTACACAACGATACCGAACGCTCACACGCATTCGCGGCGCGCCGTCTGTCGATTACGCGGTCCGGTTCTGGCACGGCGGGTTGGGCGGCGATTAGTCCGTACCAGCGGTAACCGTAATTGAGCGGGCGGCCCGGTTCTGCGTTTACAAAACGTAAGGAAGATGTCGGTGGAGTTCCGTAATCCCACCGACCACATCGGCGGCATGATACATGTAATGTCACCGATTTATACGGCGCGCGCCGAACCCTTGCAACGCCCGCGGGATTTAGATCCAGACCCTTCACAGTCTAGGTGGTCCCCGACGCCTTGGCCACTCGGCCAGCGCCCGGGGTGAGAGTACTAGGACGGAGCGCGCCCTAAGTACCCCTCCCGTGGGTGACTGTAGCGTTTCGCTATAGATAGAGGGTCAGATGCGATTGGGGCCAGCAGTACTCTCAGACCTGATCAAGCATTCTCAACTACGCCAAGTGCTGCGCCGAAATCACCTAGTTTTCGCACGACATTCACTCGACATCGGCAAGACCCACTTGATTGAGCACCATATCGATACAGGGGATGTAACAAGCCTTGAGCACAACACCCAAAGCCTGCTAGAGACTAAGTCACTTAAATGTAATGCTGGTTTCTGGAACGATTGCAAGTGCCTGTAACAACCTGCACCCTGGCAGGCTGCTCTGAGAGTCTAAGTGCCAAAGAGAGGAAGAGAGAGAGAGAGAGAGAGAGAGAGAGAGAGGAGCGTGAGCTCAATGCTGGTACAAAGAGCTCGGATGGTCTCCCATCCGGGCGCAGCCCCCTTAAGCTCCCCGCTGAATCCCCTACCAAAGATGGAGGACCGGAGCTTTATCGCCATCAGGAGTTCGGCTGGCGGAGAGATCCTAACCGAAAGCATTCCGCTAAGGACAAGCTTCCCGGTCTCGCGATTCACGGCGTCGACGGCTGCCGCGAAATGGGCAAGACGGTTGGTACACCGACAATATCGCCAAATTTCGGCCCGCCGCATAAAGCATTTTATCGGTACTGCTAAAAGATGCCACCGCGATCTGCGGGTCGCTGCCAGGCGGCGCGCCGACGCAGGGAAGTGCGCGCGGCCAGACTTTCTCGCCGCTGATCTGTAGAGTACGGTAGCGTCCGTATACCAGACGGACGCACCAAGACGATTCAAAAGAGATCCTTTGCCCCAGCCCAAGACCTCCCCGCTGTCTGGGCAAAATGGCTCTATCCTATCCGCCAGCCGAGATTTAAGGGATGGGCCATAGTATCACTATGAGTACGCCTCCGTGGTCACGCCAGAGCTGCTACGCTACATTACTTCTCCTCGTGAGTATGTGAACGCCCTCGCTCATCGGGAAAAGCACCTCGCGCTCGCCAGCTTTAAGAGGTATTTAACTGTTTCAAGGGGTGTACGGAGGTTTCCAGCGTTAATCCCGTCGTTCCTTTCCTCGCAGCGGTGGATCTGCCTGGGAACCCCTACGCCGCCCGCCACCAGCCGGGTTCAAGCCCTCAAGCATAATCTCGTGAGCTCCTCGCAATTTGTCGATTGCTCACGTTCCCACGCTATGCTCAACCCCATAGCCCAAACCATTTCACGCAGATATTCGTGGGCGGAAGTCTCGACCTCTACTCACAAATCGCTGGGTTTGGATGGCCTCTACCTCATACTCGAGGTCACCTTCAACTTCCACTGGAGGGGGAGGTGGTTGGACTCTCCCATCGCTGCGGTATGCCTTAAGAAGACCCACATGAAAGACCGGATGCACTTTCATATGAGCCGGTAAAGCCAACCGGTAAGCGACCTCACCGATTCGCTTCACGACCGAAAAAGGTCCCATGAAGCGAGGCCATAATCCTCACGTTCCGCCAGAAGTCTTCGTGGCGCAAGTTCGGCCAGACCGAAGAAGACTGATCGCCTCTACAGTTGGGTTAATGCAAAGACGACGACGACAAGATAAAGTTTTCTCTCGGCCGACCGCTGCTAACAGGTCTCCGCTCGCCCTTCAGAACGGACATTTTCCGAGAGGAAAGCACTAACGCAGAGGTTGACTCCTCGCCAGCCTCTCATGCCCCAAGGATCCGGGAGCCGGTGAACATCCATGTTCCACACATCTGGCTGTTGATCTCTTGGCTGCAGGGGATTTAGAGGATGCTGACCAAAGTTCAAGAAGAAAGGAGTGGTACCGATTGATTCCTGGAATGCATTATTAATGGCATACTCAGCCACCGGGAGCAGTTCATCCCATCCATCCGGGATGGGTCCCACATAATGCCTCAAATAGTCTTCCAGAATCCGGTTAACCCTCTCCGTCTGCCCATCTGTCTGAGGGTGGAAGGCTGTACTCATAGCCTGCTTAGTCCCGATAATACGAAGGATTTCTTTCCAGAAATGTCCTGTGAATCGGGTGTCACGATTTGAGATGATCTCAGATTGAAGCCCATGTTGACTCCAGACTTTGTCAACATATAGCCGCTATTTTCGTTTCCAAGACTGGCCGCTCTATAAAGTACGAAAATGCACCATTTTGTCAGCGTCGAGCAAACACGGTAGATGGAGTCAAAACTCGAAGCTATCACAGTAACTGCGGATCAAATCCATATACCTACACTTCCCACCTCCTAGAAGGGAGGGGCGTAGGGGTCAAGCAAGCTGCTAATGTGTCCAGGCGCAGGCTTATCCCGCCGACAAGTTGGGCATGCGAGTACATACGCTCATCGCCCGGGCTGTACTCCGCCACCAGAATTCTGAGTAAAGGCTTCACGGTTTTGGCAACTCCTATATGGCCCTCGTGATGAGGATCGTGCATCTCTACTCAAGATGAGCCGCCGCATGATCCAGCCTCTTGGCAATGACTAACTGCCATCGCGGGTACCAAAATTGCTTTTGAGCACGAAGCTATACTATAGCCGCGCCTTGGCCGTCCAGAACAAAGGATCACTAGCAAAATTCTCCTCCCCAATCATCATCCGGTTCAAATCGTGAGAGAAGCAGAGGGTTGATCGCTGGCCACCGCGAAGGGTTTATGACAAAACATACCGAGATAAACGCCGGTTGGCCGCCTCGCCTCCACCATCTCGCACTCACCACAACACTCGAAGTCGACGAAAGCACCATCCGTGCTAGATGAATGTTGCCCGCTAAGCGGTCCGCCATATTCAGCCTACTGTGCCTGTGATACCCACTTTGTAACGGCCGAGACCGACTCTTCAAATTAAGCAAGGAAAAACATCACCAAAGACTTCGAAGTTCGTGAGAGAGAGAGAGAGAGAGAGAGCAAGAGAGCGAGAGCCAGAGAGTGGCGCAGCCCCGGCAGGGTGCAACCGAATGCCGCAGATGCTATTAGTGACGATACCACCGCCCCTTTACGCCCCCGCTGGAACCTCCTACCAAAGATGGAGGATTGGAAGCTGTGGTCGCCCAATGGCGTGACGCCACGGTCCCTCTCCTCTCGACTCAAAATGGGTCGAGGTGTACAACGCATCTATCGTTGTCGCGATTTCCGCCGGCGCAGGCCGCGACGCGCCGTGATGCTTGCTGCACGGCCGGATCCTACGCGCCGGGTCCGGGATCATTACCATCCGCATCAACGGCAATCGCTATTGTACCTGACGAATCCGAAGTTCGTGGCGGGGATCCGCCGCCGGCTCCCAGATCCAACCACGCGTAGACCGATTGGTCCCGCGTGCCGTTAGTCCGCGATCCTCCTCTACGAGAGGTGAGGGGACCTTGGCCGACGCGGGGGCCCATAGAGATTATGTGGCGCAAGCCCCACGCAACCGCCTATGGTTCCGGAACTCTGTGACCTCCTCGTCAGCCCCATATAGGGTATCCGATGCCCCAACCGTTAGGTATTGCATCGATGGAAACATAAAGCCACTGCTCTATAACCCTCGGGTGATCAGGAAGAAGCTACACACTTGCAAATGAACTGCTGGAGGAACTCGCATCAAATAAGGCTCGGGCCACCAAAAGAGTTTGCCACAAGTGGGAGAGGAACGCCGCGGACGGTGGTCCGTGACTGCCGGACTGCCACCGCCTCTAAATAAAGAACGCTATGTCCTCGTATGCGGAACTACGCCTAAGAGCTCTTGCTCGTATGATTAGTTTCGCCAAATTGGTTCATTTTTGCGACTTCTCATAAGCAAGAGAGGTTGGTCGCTCGAACAAGACCGCGACCCAAAGCTTAACCCAAGCAGAGGCGTCACAGACCACCTCATACGGTAAGGTGGGATCAGCCAACCTCAACGTAGGTGCTGTTACAAGCGCATGTCTCACACCATCAAAGGCCGTCTGGCATTCTGGTGTCCACGCATAGGCGACACCGGAACGTGTCAAGTTGGTAAGCGGAGTTACCAACTTACTAAAGCCTTGGATAAATTTACGAAAATAATTCGCAAATCCAAGAAAAGATCGCAACTGATGAAGATCAGCCGGTACAGCCCATGTCTTTACAGCAGACACCTTGGCTGGATCAGGTTTCAATCCCTGATCATTCAAGATATGCCCAAGATACAACAGCTCACGTTGCATGAAGTTACATTTCTTTCGCTTGGCATAAAACGTGTGTTTCCGCAACACCTCGAACACTTTGCGCACATGCACAAGATGCTCAGCGTCTGTCTTGCTGAATACCAGGATATCATCCAAGTACACAAGGACAAACTCATCCATGCCGACGAACATTTCGCTCATCACGCTGGAAGGTACCGGAGCATTGGTCAAAAGGTAAAGACCTGTATCAGGCCAATCGGGCGTCCGGTGCCGTTTTAGGTACATCGGCCCGCCGACACCTGACCATGATACCCTGCGCAAGATCAAGCCAGGTGAATACTCGCCCCTCGCAGACGCATCTAAAGAATACCGTCACCGCGCCGTAAAGCAAATCGCTTCTTACCGCGGATCTTGCTGGCGGCGCCCCATAATCGGCGCACATACGCGAAAGACCCATCCTTCTACCAACGGCGAGGATGGGGAGCCCCAAAGGGCCTGGCCGCTCAATCCAGTTCTGCCTTGTGCCAATGAAGTTGCCAAGAGGTCTCCTCACTCTTCTCGGACTAAGCCTATGCATAGGCTCCCCAAGGAGGCTTCGCTCGCTCAGTGGGTATGGTATGCCCCACCCTTCCGCAGAGGCAGATCAGAATCAACCTCAGCCGCGGTGTCGCCTGAGTCTAAGTGTCAAGAGAGGAAGAGAGAGAGAGGAGCGTGAGCTCAATGTCGGGTAATAAAGTAGCCGGATGAGTTCTCCCATCCGCAAATTTTGCTCCCCGCTGGAATCCCCCTACCAAGATGGGAGGATCGGGGAGCTGTGGATCGCCATCAGAAAGCCCGGCCAGGTATGGTGATCCTTAACCGAAGTTATCGCTGGCGACAAGCCTGCGGGTCTCTTCGCTGCATTCACGGGCGCCGGTGACGCGCGCGCTGGGCCGTGCGCTGCGTACGGGTTGGTGCACCGATGAAGTCGCATTGCCGCCTTCGCCTCGCATAGCATTTTTACTTGCTTCTGTTAAAAGATGCCACCGCGATTTCGCGGGTCGCGCTACAAGGCGCAAGGCGCCGACGGCGGTGCGCTACGCGCCGTATCTTCGCCGCGGATTCAGATAGTCGGTGCGCCCGCATACCTCGCATCGACGCACCGCGACGCATCCAAAAAGAGATCCTTTGCCCGGGCCATTAAAGGATACCCAGCCCAAGACCTCTCGCGTTCGCAAATGGGCCCTATCCTATCCGGCCAGCGCCGAGATGAAGGGATGTTTCACAGACACTATGAGTAATGCCTTCCAGTGGTCACGCCAGAGCGCGCTACATTACCCTCAGGAGTATGTGAACGCCTCGCTCAATCGGGAAAAGTAATCTTGGCGCACCAAGTAGCTTTAAGAGGTATTCGCTCTGCTCGCTGCGTACCTGAGGGCTCGGGCCAAGTAATCCCGCCAAGTCCCTTTCTCCGGTAGCCACAAGGACGGGTCGGGAACCCCCTAGCCTCGCCTCGCCACCACCGGGTTCAAGGCCCCCAAGCATAATCTCGTGAGCCTGCGGCAATTTGTCGATTGCTTCTCACGCTCCTATCACTGCTATGTTCCAACCCCCATACCCCAACCATTTACCTAGATATTTCAGGGCGTGAAGTTCTAATCTCTACTCACCGCCCCGTAGGTTCAATGGCTTCAACCTCATATACTGAGATCACCTTCAACTTCCAATCGAGGGGGAGGTGGTTTGACTCTCCCATCACGCGTATGCTCTTAAGAAGACCCACATGAAAGACCGATGCACTTTCATATTTGTTTAAAGCCAACCAGTTAGTTTACTCCGACCGATTCGGGCCTGGGCGACCGTGAAAGGTCCCATTGCTTGTGCCATAACTTACGTTCCGGCCAGAAGTCTTCAGCGCTAGTTCGCCGTAGACTCAAAGAAGACTGACGCCTCTACAGCTGTTAATGCAAAGACGACGACGGATCAGCATAAAGCTTTCGGGCCACATCGGGCCAAGCATCAGTGGTCCGCTTGGCCTCAGAACGCTTCTGGACATTTTCCGAAAGGAAAGCACTAACGGCAAGTAGTGTTGATCTCCGCCAGCTCCTCCTATGCCCCAAGGATCTGGGAGCCTGTGAACATCCATGTTCCACACATCTGGCTGCTGATCTCTTGGCTGCAGGGGATTTAGAGGATGCTGACCAAAGTTCAAGAAGAAAGGAGTGGTACCGATTGATTCCTGAAATGCATTGTTAATGGCATACTCAGCCACTGGGAGCAGTTCATCCCATCCATCCGGGATGGGTCCCACATAATGCCTCAAATAGTCTTCCAACATCCGGTTCACCCTCTCCGTTTGCCCATCTGTCTGAGGGTGGAAGGCTGTTGTAACAACTGAGAAAACGCCTCCTCAGCCGTGCGCGGAATTGCACTTCAGAGTTCAGCAAAGAGAGAGAGAGAGAGCGAGAGCTTCAGAGGGAGGCGCAGCCCTGGGCAGGGGTGCAACCGAATGCCGGTGACGCTTGGTCGGGTGACGGCGCCACCCAGCCCTTATTTCCCCCGCTGAACTCCTACCAAAGATGGAGTGATCGGAAGCGGTCGCCCAATGGCAGGCTGCCACGGTGTTCCTCTCTCACCCTCGAATGGCTCGTAGGTGTACAACGCATTTAACGCCTTCTCCTCAGATTCTCCATGGCTGCTGCTGGGCCAGCGACGTGCGCGCTGGGCGCCGTCAGACGCCAAGGTAATCTGGCCGGATCCTGCGCCGGGCGCCGGTCCGGACTGCTGTACTCTGCACACGCACTCTCAACGGGTAACCGCTATTGTACCTGACGTAACGGGAATTCCGTGTGGGACTCGGGCCGCCCGAGATCCAATCGCGGGACCGGATTGGTCCCGTGGTGCCGGTAATCTCCAATCCTCCCTTAAGCCGAGGAGGGGACCTTGGCTGCTGGTGTGGGGCGCACCGTGACTATGTGGTGCCCCCACGTGTGAACCAGTTCTTACGGTTCGAACCTAGGACCTCCGTGGTCCTATAGGGTATCCCATGCCCTAACCGTTAGGTACCCATTGGATGGAAATACAAAGCCATGCCGAAGCTCTGCAACCCTTCCTTGGGGTGATCAAATGAAGTGCTTCGCTACATTACTCCCCCTCGCGGAGAATGTGTGAACGCCTCGCTCACGCAGGGTAGTAAAGGCACCAGTTTTAACGTACGCCAATCCCCTACGCGGATAACCGAGGGCTCACATAACCCCATCAAGTCCTTTCCGAAAGTTGCGCCGGGGATTCGCCAGAACCCCCGAGCCGCCCTCGCCGCTTCTCCTCCCCCTCGCTGGCCCCGCGCCCCAAAGCATGTTGATGAGCCTTGGCAATTGGTTGCTCTGTTCCTCGCTTCCCATGTGCTATGTTCAACCCTTATAGCCCAACCACTTCACGAGGTATTCGTGACGGAAGATCGACCCTTTCGCTGCATGTGGGCTTGAATGGTTTCAACTTCGTACTCAAGTTCCACCTTCGTTCCAATCGGTGGGGAGTGTGGTTGGATTCTCCCATCGCTACTTCGTGACCTTAGCAAAACCCATGAAAAGACCGATGCACCTTCATGAGCTGGTAAATCCAACCGTAAGCTTAATTCTCATTGATTCGTCACTCACTTTAAAAGGTCCTGGCTGAACGGGGCCACAGCCTACGTGTTCCTATGCTTTGAGTCTCAAGTCACAGACTTAGCAACACTCACGCTTTCGCTGAAGGTGAGTTGGGTACGGTGACGGTCAGCATAGGCCTTTTGTCGCGACTAGGCCGCTAGCAGGGTCTGCCGTGCCCTCTGCAGCGCCTCAGACATTAGCCGGACAAAAGATCTGACTGCGGGAGGTTGAGTCCCTTCAGTCCCTCTCAGCTTCCAAGGATCGGGGGTTTTGTGGACGCCCATGTTCCACGGATCAGGGGGCTGATACCTTGGTTGCAAGGGATTTAGAGGATGTTGGCCAAAGTTCAAGAAGAAAGGGGTGGTACCAATGGACTCCTGGTAAGCATTATTGATGGCATACTCAGCCACTGGGAGCAGTTCATCCCACCCATCCGGGGTAGGTCCCACATAATGCCGGAGGTAATCCTCCAGGATCCTGTTCACC
>JBBHKD010000032.1:0-31309 GCA_037447605.1 Zygnema circumcarinatum
CAGTTACGTATTGCTAGGGGTCGTGAGGGGAGACACTACTAGTGAAACAGCGGGGTTGGAGTGGGCTAGGGCCCCATGAGGAGGCTGAGTCCCAAGAGGGGAGTTGTTAGTGTTAGTGTATGATAGTTGGAGCATTGTATGGCACACTAACTTGTTGTGAGTACTCGGTTGTAGAACATGAGGATCTACTAGGCGTGGTGCTCTTAGATCTAGTAATGTCCCGATTACTCACGGCTTTGGTAAGTCTTGCCCTTGAGGGTAAGCAGCAATCTGAGCAGCTGGCAATGGGTATTCAGCAGCGGAGGTGACACAAGTAAGGTAGTGACAGCACTTGCTTGTGATGAGTCGAGCGGCCTTGGTCGCACATGAGGACCTTGGCGACTCTGATTAATCGCTGACAGCGCGAAAGCAGGCGCAAAAGTTCTTGGCCAGCGGAAGCGACATGGAAAGATGTTGGCAGCGAAGCGGAGTCACGCCCGTGGACCACACTAGCGATGTGGGACGCGAGGATTGATGTGCGGCGAGATAATGGCCCGAGGCGAAAGCTAGCGAGAAAGGAAGCGCTGGCGAAAGCAGCGGAACGCGAGGGCGGATATGCGATCGCGACAAAAGAGCAAGAATTGGCGCCCTTGCGTAGGTTCACGAGGCAGCTAGCTGAGTATTCCCCGAGTGCGCCCCGCTCCGGGCTTCGATTACATGGGTTTACAATAAGCGGGGACCCGCGGCGTGACATGTGTGTCACGTCCGCAGGGCTCCTCTATATATCGCGTAGTTTTATCATGGGAGTAACCCACCTACACTACTGTCATAGTCACCGGGTCTTTTCCGAGGAACACTGCTGCGTCTTTAGCTGAGCTACTTACAGTAATGGAAGTGAGGTAGTGAGAAGTAGAGGGACTGAAGAGGTGGGAGAGCACTGTTATTGGGAGAGCAGTTTTATTATACCAAAAAAGGAGTTTTAGAGCCGTGAGGCTTTCCATACTAACACTCTCATTATGATTTCCGGTATTACTTTGTCTTGTAGCTTCGATGCAATTTGTTATGGTGAGTGGTAAGATAAAAGCTTTGAGTGTTTGAATGTCTTCATCCGTGGGAACTCAAGTTCCAATGGAGGGCGACACCCGAGGTGGCGCCGGAAGTGGGGAGCAGACCCCTGCTTCAACAAACGGAGTGGACATGTATAGGAACGCAACTTATTGCACGTGTCACAAAAACGTCCATATCTGAATAGGGACAACGCTTAATTGACTCAAACTTTTTGTGCATACGGCGGACTCACTGTAAAGTGACGCTGAGAAATTTCGGTGCAAAAGAATAAAAGACAAAAAAGTTAGGTATAACGGAGTGGACGTGTATAGGAACGCAACCCTGGCCATTGTCACAAAATCGCATCTGAATAGGGAGACGCTTAATTGAGCTCCCAAACTTTTTGTGCATACAGCGGACTATAGCCGAGGCGGCAAAGAATTCAGTTGCAAAGAGTAAAAGGAACCAAGAAACGTTATATAACGGAGTGGGCGTGTATAGAGGCGCGACTTGTGCGTATGCTGGCTGCATCCCTATCTGAATAGGGAGGAGCAGCATTGACTCAAACTTTTGTGCATACGAAGCGGACTCGCCAGAAGTGACGCTTGAGAAATTTCGGTGCAAAAGAAGTAAAGAGGCAAAAAGTTATGTATAACGGGTAGGACATGTATAGGAGCATAACTTATTAAGCGTGTGCAGAAAGCGTCCATATCTGAGATAAGGACAACGCTTAGTGAGCTCAAACTTTTTGTGCCGCATACGGCGGACTCACTGTAAAGTGACGCTGAGAAATTTCGGTGCAAAAGAATAAAAGACAAAAAAGTTATGTATAACGGAGTGGACGTGTATAGGAACGCAACCTATTGCACGTGTCACAAAAACGTCCATATCTGAATAGGGAGAACGCTTAATTGACTCAAACTTTTTGTGCATACGGCGGACTCACTAAAAAGTGACGCTGAGAAATTTCGGTGCAAAAGAATAATAGACAAAAAAGTTATGTATAACGGAGTGGACGTGTATAGGAACGCAACTTATTGCACGTGTCACAAAAACGTCCATATCTGAATAGGGACAACGCTTAATTGACTCAAACTTTTTGTGCATACGGCGGACTCACTGTAGAGTGACGCTGAGAAATTTCGGTGCAAAAGAATAAAAGACAAAAAAGTTATATATAACGGAGTGGACGTGTGTAGGAATGCAACCTATTGCACGTGTCACAAAAACGTCCATATCTGAATACGGAGAAAGCCAAATGGACTCAAACTTTTTTGTGCATACGACGGACACACACTTGACACACGTTGAGAAATTTCGGTGCACAAAAGTAAAAGAAAATAAAGTTATATATAACGGAGTGGACGTGTGTAGGACCGCAACCTATTGCACGTGTCACAAAAACGTCCATATCTGAATAGGGAGAACGACAAATCAATTCAATTTTTTTGTGCATACGGCGGACACACTGTAGCGTGACGCTCAGAAATTTCGGTGCAAAAAAGTAAAAGACAAAAAAGTAATTTATATCGGAGTGGACGTGTATAGGAACGCAACCTATTGCACGTGTCACAAAAACGTCCATATCTGAATAGGGAGAACGCTTAATTGACTCAAACTTTTTGTGCATACGGCGGACACACTGTAGAGTGACGCTGAGAATTTCGGTGCAAAAGAATAAAAGCCACAAAAGTTATGTATAACGGGTGTACACATGTATGAGAACATAACTTATTGCACGTGTCGCCAAAACGTCCACATATCTGAATAGAGGAGGAGCAGCTTAATGGACTCAAACTTTTTTGTGCATACGGCAGCGGACTCACTGTAAGAGTGACGCTGAAATTTCGGTGCAAAAGAATAAAAAGACAAAAAGTTATGTATAATAACGGGTGGACGTGTATAGGAGCGCAACCTATTGCACGTGTCACAAAAACGTCCATATCTGAATAGGGAGAACGCTTAATTGACTCAAACTTTTTTTGCATACGGCGGACTCACTGTAGAGTGACGCTGAGAAATTTCGGTGCAAAAGAGTAAAAGACAAAAAAGTTATGTATAACGGAGTGGACATGTATAGGAACGCAACTTATTGCACGTGTCACAAAAACGTCCATATCTGAATAGGGACAACGCTTAATTGACGCAAACTTTTTGTGCATACGGCGGACTCACTGTAGAGTGACGCTGAGAAATTTCAGTGCAAAAGAGTAAAAGACAAAAAAGTTATGTATAACGGAGTGGACATGTATAGGAACGCAACTTATTGCACGTGTCACAAAAACGTCCATATCTGAATAGGGACAACGCTTAATTGACTCAAACTTTTTGTGCATACGGCGGACTCACTGTAAAGTGACGCTGAGAAATTTCGGTGCAAAAGAATAAAAGACAAAAAAGTTAGGTATAACGGAGTGGACGTGTATAGGAACGCAACCTATTGCACGTGTCACAAAGAACGTCCATATCTGAATAGGGAGAACGCTTAATTGACTCAAACTTTTTGTGCATACGGCGGACTCACTGTAAAGTGACGCTGAGAAATTTCGGTGCAAAAGAATAAAAGACAAAAAAGTTATGTATAACGGAGTGGACGTGTATAGGAACGCAACTTATTGCACGTGTCACAAAAACGTCCATATTTGAATAGGGAGAACGCCAAATGGACTCAAACTTTTTGTGCATACGGCGGACTCACTGTAGAGTGACGCTGAGAAATTTCGGTGCAAAAGAATAAAAGACACAAAAGTTATATATAACGGAGTGGACGTGTGTAGGAATGCAACCTATTGCACGTGTCACAAAAACGTCCATATCGGAATACGGAGAAAGCCAAATGGACTCAAACTTTATTGTGCATACGACGGACACACACTTGACACACGTTGAGAAATTTCGGTGCACAAAAGTAAAAGAAAATAAAGTTATATATAACGGGAGTGGACGTGTGTAGGACCGCAACCTATTGCACGTGTCACAAAAACGTCCATATCTGAATAGGGAGAACGACAAATCAATTCAATTTTTTTGTGCATACGGCGGACACACTGTGGCGCTCAGAAATTTCCGGTGCAAAAAAAGTAAAAGACAAAAAGTAATTTATATCCGGAGTGGACGTGTATAGGAGCGCCAACCTATTGCACGTGTCACAAGCACGATCCCATATCTGAATAGGAGGAGCAGCAAATTGACTCAAACTTTTTGTGCATACGGCGGACTCACTGTAGAGTGACGCTGAGGAATTTCGGTGCAAAAGAGTAAAAGACAAAAACGTTATGTATAACGGAGTGGACGTGTATAGGAACGCAACTTATTGCACGTGTCACAAAAACGTCCATATCTGAATAGGGAGAACGCTTAATTGACTCAAACTTTTTGTGCATACGGCGGACTCACTGTAAAGTGACGCTGAGAAATTTCGGTGCAAAAGAATAAAAGACAAAAAAGTTATGTATAACGGAGTGGACGTGTATAGGAACGCAACCTATTGCACGTGTCACAAAAACGTCCATATCTGAATAGGGAGAACGCTTAATTGACTCAAACTTTTTGTGCATACGGCGGACTCACTGTAAAAGTGACGCTGACAAATTTCGGTGCAAAAGAGTAAAAGACAAAAAAGATAGGTATAACGGAGTGGACGGGTAGAGGAACGCAACCTATTGCACGTGTCACAAAAACGTCCATATCTGAATAGGGAGAACGCTTAATTGACTCAAACTTTTTGTGCATACGGCGGACTCACTGTAAGAGTGACGATGACAAATTTCGGTGCAAAAGAGTAAAAGACTAAAAAGTTATGTATAACGGAGTGGACATGTATAGGAACGCAACCTATTGCACGTGTCACAAAACCGTCCATATCTGAATAGGGAGAACGCTTAATTGACTCAAACTTTTTGTGCATACGGCGGACTCACTGTAGAGTGACGCTGAGAAATTTCGGTGCAAAAGAGTAAAAGACAAAAAAGTTATGTATAACGGAGTGGACATGTATAGGAGCGCAACTTATTGCACGTGTCACAAAAACGTCCATATCTGAATAGGAACATTTGAGGATGACTCAAACTTTTTGTGCATACGGCGGACTCACTGTAGAGTGACGCTGAAATTTCGGTGCAAGGTCAAAGACAAAAAAGTTATTTATAACGAATTGGACGCATGTATAGAGCATAACTTATTGCACGTGTCACAAAAACGTCATATCTGAATATAGGGACAACGCTTAATTGACTCAAACTTTTTGTGCATACGGCGGACTCACTGTAAAGTGACGCTGAGAAATTTCGGTGCAAAAGAATAAAAGACAAAAAAGTTATGTATAACGGAGTGGACGTGTATAGGAACGCAACCTATTGCACGTGTCACAAAAACGTCCATATCTGAATAGGGAGAACGCTTAATTGACTCAAACTTTTTGTGCATACGGCGGACTCACTGGAGAGTGACGCTGAGAAATTTCGGTGCAAAAGAGTAAAAGACAAAAACGTTATGTATAACGGAGTGGACGTGTATAGGAACGCAACCTATTGCACGTGTCACAAAAACGTCCCTATCTGAATAGGGAGAACGCTTAATTGACTCAAACTTTTTGTGCATACGGCGGACTCACTGTAGAGTAACGCTGAGAAATTTCGGTGCACAAAACTAAAAGACAAAAAAGTTATGTATAACGGAGTGGACGTGTATACGAACGCAGCCTATAACACGTGTCACAAAAACGTCCATATTTGAATAGGGAGAACGCCAAATGGACTCAAACGTTTTGTGCATACGGCGGACACACAGTAGAGTGACGCTAAGAAATTTCGGAGCAAAAAAGTAAAAGACAAAAAGTTATATATATAACGGAGTGGACGTGTATAGGAACGCAACCTATTGCACGTGTCACAAAAACGTCCATATCTGAATAGGGACAACGCTTAATTGACTCAAACTTTTTGTGCATACGGCGGACTCACTGTAGAGTGACGCTGAGAAATTTCGGTGCAAAAGAATAAAAGACAAAAAAGTTATGTATAACGGAGTGGACGTGTATAGGAACGCAACCTATTGCACGTGTCACAAAAACGTCCATATCTGAATAGGGAGAACGCCAAATGGACTCAAACGTTTTGTGCATACGGCGGACACACAGTAGAGTGACGCTAAGAAATTTCGGAGCAAAAAAGTAAAAGACAAAAAAGTTATATATAACGGAGTGGACGTGTGTAAGAACGCAACCTATTTCACGTGTCACAAAAACGTCCATATCTGAATAGGGAGAACGCCAAATTGACTCAAACTTTTTGTGCGTACGGCGGACACACTGTAGCGTGACGCTAAGAAATTTTGGTGCAAAAAAATAAAATACAAAAATATTATATATAACGGAGTGGACGTGTATAGGAACGCAACCTATTGCACGTGTCACAAAAACGTCCATATTTGAATGGGGAGAACGTCAAATTGACTCAAACTTTTTGTGCATACGGCGGATTCACTGTAGAGTAATGCTAAAAAATTTCGGTGCACAAAATTAAAAGAAAAAAAAGTTAAATATAACGGAGTGGACGTGTATACGAACGCAGCCTATAGCACGTGTCACAAAAACGTCCATATCTGAATAGGGAGAACGCCAAATGGACTCAAACGTTTTGTGCATACGGCGGACACACAGTAGAGTGACGCTAAGAAATTTCGGAGCAAAAAAGTAAAAGACAAAAAAGTTATATATAACGGAGTGGACGTGTGTAGGAACGCACCCTATTTCACGTGTCACAATAACGTCCATATCTGAATAGGGAGAACGCCAAATTGACTCAAACTTTTTGTGCGTACGGCGGACACACTGTAGCGTGACGATAAGAAATATTGGTGCAAAAGAATAAAAGACAAAAAAGTTATGTATAACGGAGTGGACGTGTATAGGAACGCAACTTTTTGCACGTGTCACAAAAACGTCCATATCTGAATAGGGAGAACGCTTAATTGACTCAAACTTTTTGTGCATACGGCGGACTCACTGTAGAGTGACGCTGAGAAATTTCGGTGCAAAAGAATAAAAGACAAAAAAGTTATGTATAACGGAGTGGACGTGTATAGGAACGCAACCTATTTCACGTGTCACAAAAACGTCCATATCTGAATAGGGAGAACGCCAAATGGACTCAATCTTTTTGTGCATACGGCGGACACACAGTAGAGTGACGCTAAGAAATTTCGGAGCACAAAAGTAAAAGACAAAAAAGTTATATATAACGGAGTGGACGTGTATAGGAACGCAACTTATTGCACGTGTCACAAAAACGTCCATATCTGAATACGGACAACGCTTAATTGACTCAAACTTTTTGTGCATACGGCGGTCACTGTAGAGTGACGCTGAGAAATTTCGGTGCAAAATTACAAGACAAAAAAGTTATGTATAACGGAGTGGACGTGTATAGGAACGCAACCTATTGCACGTGTCACAAAAACGTCCATATCTGAATAGGGAGAACGCTTAATTGACTCAAACTTTTTGTGCATACGGCGGACTCACTGTAGAGTGACGCTGAGAAATTTCGGTGCAAAAGAGTAAAAGACAAAAAAGTTATGTATAACGGAGTGGACATGTATAGGAACGCAACTTATTGCACGGGTCACAAAAACGTCCATATCTGAATAGGGAGAACGCTTAATTGACTCAAACTTTTTGTGCATACGGCGGACTCACTATAGAGTGACGCTGAGAAATTTCGGTGCAAAAGAATAAAAGACAAAAAAGTAATGTATAACGGAGTGGACGTGTATAGGAACGCAACCTATTACACGTGTCACAAAAACGTCCATATCTGAATAGGGAGAACGCCAAATGGACTCAATCTTTTTGTGCATACGGCGGACTCACTGTAGAGTAACGCTGAGAAATTTCGGTGCACAAAACTAAAAGACAAAAAAGTTATGTATAACGGAGTGGACGTGTATACGAACGCAGCCTATAACACGTGTCACAAAAACGTCCATATTTGAATAGGGAGAACGCCAAATGGACTCAAACGTTTTGTGCATACGGCGGACACACAGTAGAGTGACGCTGAGAAATTTCGGTGCAAAAGAATAAAAGACAAAAAAGTTATGTATAACGGAGTGGACGTGTATAGGAGCGCAACTTATTGCCGTGTGCAAAAGAAACGTCCATATCACGAGACTAGGGACAGCGGCAATTACGACCAAACTTTTTTATACACGAAGCGGATTTCCTTTGTAGAGTGACGCTGAGAAATTTCGGTGCAAAAGAATAAAAGACAAAAAAGTTATGTATAACGGAGTGGACGTGTATACGAACGCAGCCTATAGCACGTGTCACAAAAACGTCCATATTTGAATAGGGAGAACGCCAAATGGACTCAAACGTTTTGTGCATACGGCGGACACACAGTAGAGTGACGCTAAGAAATTTCGGAGCAAAAAAGTAAAAGACAAAAAGTTATATATAACGGAGTGGACGTGTGTAAGAACGCAACCTATTTCACGTGTCACAAAAACGTCCATATCTGAATAGGGAGAACGCCAAATTGACTCAAACTTTTTGTGCGTACGGCGGACACACTGTAGCGTGACGCTAAGAAATTTTGGTGCAAAAAAATAAAATACAAAAATATTATATATAACGGAGTGGACGTGTATAGGAACGCAACCTATTGCACGTGTCACAAAAACGTCCATATTTGAATGGGGAGAACGTCAAATTGACTCAAACTTTTTGTGCATACGGCGGATTCACTGTAGAGTAATGCTAAAAAATTTCGGTGCACAAAATTAAAAGAAAAAAAAGTTAAATATAACGGAGTGGACGTGTATACGAACGCAGCCTATAGCACGTGTCACAAAAACGTCCATATCTGAATAGGGAGAACGCCAAATGGACTCAAACGTTTTGTGCATACGGCGGACACACAGTAGAGTGACGCTAAGAAATTTCGGAGCAAAAAAGTAAAAGACAAAAAAGTTATATATAACGGAGTGGACGTGTGTAAGAACGCAACCTATTTCACGTGTCACAATAACGTCCATATCTGAATAGGGACAACGCTTAATTGACTCAAACTTTTTGTGCATACGGCGGACTCACTGTAGGGTGACGCTGAGAAATATTGGTGCAAAAGAATAAAAGACAAAAAAGTTATGTATAACGGAGTGGACGTGTATAGGAACGCAACTTTTTGCACGTGTCACAAAAACGTCCATATCTGAATAGGGAGAACGCTTAATTAACTCAAACTTTTTTTGTGCATACGGCGGACTCACATAGAGTGACGCTGAGAAATTTCGGTGCAAAAAATAAAAGAAAAAAAAGTTATGTATAACGGAGTGGACGTGTATAGGACCGCACAACCTATTGCACGTGTCACAAAAACGTCCATATCTGAATAGGGACAACGCCAAATGGACTCAATCTTTTTGTGCATACGGCGGACACACAGTAGAGTGACTCTAAGAAATTTCGGAGGACAAAAGTAAAAGACAAAAAAGTTATGTATAACGGAGTGGACGTGTATAGGAACGCAACCTATTGCACGTGTCACAAAAACGTCCATATCTGAATAGGGAGAACGCTTAATTAACTCAAACTTTTTGTGCATACGGCGGACTCACTGTAGAGTGACGCTGAGAAATTTCGGTGCAAAAGAGTAAAAGACAAAAAAGTTATGTATAACGGAGTGGACATGTATAGGAGCGCAACTTATTGCACGTGTCACAAAAACGTCCATATCTGAATAGGGAGAACGCTTAATTGACTCAAACTTTTTGTGCATACGGCGGACTCACTGTAGAGTGACGCTGAGAAATTTCGGTGCAAAAGAGTAAAAGACAAAAAAGTTATGTATAACGGAGTGGACATGTATAGGAACGCAACTTATTGCACGGGTCACAAAAACGTCCATATCTGAATAGGGAGAACGCTTAATTGACTCAAACTTTTTGTGCATACGGCGGACTCACTATAGAGTGACGCTGAGAAATTTCGGTGCAAAAGAATAAAAGACAAAAAAGTAATGTATAACGGAGTGGACGTGTATAGGAACGCAACCTATTACACGTGTCACAAAAACGTCCATATCTGAATAGGGAGAACGCCAAATGGACTCAATCTTTTTGTGCATACGGCGGACACACAGTAGAGTGACGCTAAGAAATTTCGGAGCACAAAAGTAAAGACAAAAAAGTTATGTATAACGGAGTGGACATGTATAGGAACGCAACTTATTGCACGTGTCACAAAAACGTCCATATCTGAATACGGACAACGCTTAATTGACTCAAACTTTTTGTGCATACGGCGGACTCACTGTAGAGTGACGCTGAGAAATTTCGGTGCAAAAGAATAAAAGACAAAAAAGTTATATATAACGGAGTGGACGTGTGTAGGAATGCAACCTATTACACGTGTCACAAAAACGTCCATATCTGAATATGGAGAAAGCCAAATGGACTCAAACTTTTTTGTGCATACGACGGACAGACACTTGACACACGTTGAGAAATTTCGGTGCACAAAAGTAAAAGAAAATAAAGTTATATATAACGGAGTGGACGTGTGTAGGACCGCAACCTATTGCACGTGTCACAAAAACGTCCATATCTGAATAGGGAGAACGACAAATCAATTCAATTTTTTTGTGCATACGGCGGACACACTGTAGCGTGACACTCAGAAATTTCGGTGCAAAAAAGTAAAAGACAAAAAAGTAATTTATATCGGAGTGGACGTGTATAGGAACGCAACCTATTGCACGTGTCACAAAAACGTTCATATCTGAATAAGGAGAACGCTTAATTGACTCAAACATTTTGTGCATACGGCGGACTCACTGTAGAGTGACGCTGAGAAATTTCGGTGCAAAAGAGTAAAAGACAAAAAAGTTATGTATAACGGAGTGGACATGTATAGGAACGCAACTTATTGCACGTGTCACAAAAACGTCCATATCTGAATAGGGAGAACGCTTAATGGACTCAAACTTTTTGTGCATACGGCGGACTCACTGTAGAGTGACGCTGAGTTATTTCGGTGCAAAAGAGTAAAAGACAAAAAAGTTATGTATAACGGAGTGGACATGTATAGGAACGCAACTTATTGCACGTGTCACAAAAACGTCCATATCTGAATAGGGAGAACGCTTAATTGACTCAAACTTTTTGTGCATACGGCGGACTCACTATAGAGTGACGCTGAGAAATTTCGGTGCAAAAGAATAAAAGACAAAAAAGTAATGTATAACGGAGTGGACGTGTATAGGAACGCAACCTATTACACGTGTCACAAAAACGTCCATATCTGAATAGGGAGAACGCCAAATGGACTCAATCTTTTTGTGCATACGGCGGACACACAGTAGAGTGACGCTAAGAAATTTCGGAGCACAAAAGTAAAAGACAAAAAAGTTATATATAACGGAGTGGACGTGTATAGGAACGCAACTTATTGCACGTGTCACAAAAACGTCCATATCTGAATAGGGACAACGCTTAATTGACTCAAAATTTTTGTGCATACGGCGGACTCACTGTAGAGTGACGCTGAGAAATTTCGGTGCAAAAGAATAAAAGACAAAAAAGTTATATATAACGGAGTGGACGTGTGTAGGAATGCAACCTATTGCACGTGTCACAAAAACGTCCATATCTGAATACGGAGAAAGCCAAATGGACTCAAACTTTTTTGTGCATACGACGGACACACACTTGACACACGTTGAGAAATTTCGGTGCACAAAAGAAAAAGAAAATAAAGTTATATATAACGGAGTGGACGTGTGTAGGACCGCAACCTATTGCACGTGTCACAAAAACGTCCATATCTGAATAGGGAGAACGACAAATCAATTCAATTGTTTTGTGCATACGGCGGACACACTGTAGCGTGACACTCAGAAATTTCGGTGCAAAAAAGTAAAAGACAAAAAAGTAATTTATATCGGAGTGGACGTGTATAGGAACGCAACCTATTGCACGTGTCACAAAAACGTCCATATCTGAATAAGGAGAACGCTTAATTGACTCAAACTTTTTGTGCATACGGCGGACTCACTGTAGAGTGACGCTGAGAAATTTCGGTGCAAAACAGTAAAAGACAAAAAAGTTATGTATAACGGAGTGGACATGTATAGGAACGCAACTTATTGCACGTGTCACAAAAACGTCCATATCTGAATAGGGAGAACGCTTAATGGACTCAAACTTTTTGTGCATACGGCGGACTCACTATAGAGTGACGCTCAGAAATTTCGGTGCAAAAGAATAAAAGACAAAAAAGTAATGTATAACGGAGTGGACGGTTATAGGAACGCAACCTATTGCACGTGTCACAAAAACGTCCATATCTGAATAAGGAGAACGCATAATTGACTCAAACTTTTTGTGCATACGGCGGACTCACTGTAGAGTGACGCTGAGAAATTTCGGTGCAAAACAGTAAAAGACAAAAAAGTTATGTATAACGGAGTGGACATGTATAGGAACGCAACTTATTGCACGTGTCACAAAAACGTCCATATCTGAATAGGGAGAACGCTTAATGGACTCAAACTTTTTGTGCATACGGCGGACTCACTATAGAGTGACGCTGAGAAATTTCGGTGCAAAAGAATAAAAGACAAAAAAGTAATTTATATCGGAGTGGACGTGTATAGGAACGCAACCTATTGCACGTGTCACAAAAACGTCCATATCTGAATAAGGAGAACGCTTAATTGACTCAAACTTTTTGTGCATACGGCGGACTCACTGTAGAGTGACGCTGAGAAATTTCGGTGCAAAACAGTAAAAGACAAAAAAGTTATGTATAACGGAGTGGACATGTATAGGAACGCAACTTATTGCACGTGTCACAAAAACGTCCATATCTGAATAGGGACAACGCTTAATTGACTCAAACTTTTTGTGCATACGGCGGACTCACTATAGAGTGACGCTGAGAAATTTCGGTGCAAAAGAATAAAAGACAAAAAAGTAATGTATAACGGAGTGGACGGTTATAGGAACGCAACCTATTACACGTGTCACAAAAACGTCCATATCTGAATAGGGAGAACGCCAAATGGACTCAATCTTTTTGTGCATACGGCGGACACACAGTAGAGTGACGCTAAGAAATTTCGGAGCACAAAAGTAAAAGACAAAAAAGTAACGTATAACGGAGTGGACGTGTATAGGAACGCATCCTATTGCACGTGTCACAAAAGCGTCCATATCTGAATAGGGACAACGGCAATTGACTCAAACTTTGTGCATACGGCGGACTTCACTGTAGAGTGACGCTGAGAATTTCAGTTACAAAAGGAGAATAAAAGACAAAAAAGTTATATATAGCAGGTGGACATTGTGTAGGAATGCAACCTATTGCACGTGTCACAAAAACGTCCATATCTGAATACGGAGAAAGCCAAATGGACTCAAACTTTTTTGTGCATACGACGGACACACACTTGACACACGTTGAGAAATTTCGGTGCACAAAAGTAAAAGAAAATAAAGTTATATATAACGGAGTGGACGTGTGTAGGACCGCAACCTATTGCACGTGTCACAAAAACGTCCATATCTGAATAGGGAGAACGACAAATCAATTCAATTTTTTTGTGCATACGGCGGACACACTGTAGAGTGACTCTAAGAAATTTCGGTGCAAAAAAGTAAAAGACAAAAAAGTTAAGTATAACGGAGTGGACGTGTATAGGAACGCAACCTATTGCACGTGTCACAAAAACGTCCATATCTGAATAGGGAGAACGCTTAATTGACTCAAACTTTTTGTGCATACGGCGGACTCACTGTAGAGTGACGCTGAGAAATTTCGGTGCAAAACAGTAAAAGACAAAAAAGTTATGTATAACGGAGTGGACATGTATAGGAGCGCAACTTATTGCCGCGTGTCACAAAAACGTCCATATCTGAATAGGGAGAGCAGCAATGGACTCAAACTTTTATTACATACAGCGGACCTTTCACTGTAAGTGACGCTTGAAATTTCAGTGCAAAGAGTAAATATGAAAAGTTATGTATAACGAGGGTGGAGGACATGTATAGGAGCATAACTTATTGCACGTGTCACAAAAACGTCCATATACGAATAGGGACAGCAGCAGCAATTGACTCAAACTTTTTGTGCATACGGCGGACTCAGTGTAGAGTGACGCTGAGAAATTTCGGTGCAAAAGAGTAAACGACAAAAAAGTTATGTATAACGGAGTGGACATGTATAGGAACGCAACTTATTGCACGTGTCACAAAAACGTCCATATCTGAATAGGGACAACGCTTAATTGACTCAAACTTTTTGTGCATACGGCGGACTCACTGTAAAGTGACGCTGAGAAATTTCGGTGCAAAAGAATAAAAGACAAAAAAGTTATGTATAACGGAGTGGACGTGTATAGGAACGCAACCTATTGCACGTGTCACAAAAACGTCCATATCTGAATAGGGACAACGCTTAATTGACTCAAACTTTTTGTGCATACGGCGGACACACAGTAGAGTGACGCTAAGAAATTTCGGAGCAAAAAAATAAAAGACAAAAATATTATATATAACGGAGTGGACGTGTATAGGAACGCAACCTATTGCACGTGTCACAAAAACGTCCATATCTGAATAGGGACAACGCTTAATTGACTCAAACTTTTTGTGCATACGGCGGACTCACTGTAGAGTAATGCTAAAAAACTTCGGTGCACAAAATTAAAAAAAAAAACAGTTACAGACACCGGTGCCGTCCACGATACTATCGCGACCTATAGCACGTGTCACAAAACATCATATATCTGATTGATTAGGAGAACAGCAATGACTCCAAACTTTTTGTGCATACGAGCCGGACTCACTGTAGAGTGACGCTGAGAGAGAGTATTCCGGTTGCAAAAGAGTAAAAGACAAAAAGAAGTTATGTATAGCAGTGTGGACATGTATATAGGAGCACTTAACTTATTGCACGTGTCACAAAAAATACATATCTGTGAATAGGAGAGCAGCAGGTAAGTCAAACTTTTTGTGCATACGGCGGACTCACTGTAAAGTGAAGCTGAGAAATTTCGGTGCAAAAGAATAAAAGACAAAAAAGTTATGTATAACGGAGTGGACGTGTATAGGAACGCAACCTATTGCACGTGTCACAAAAACGTCCATATCTGAATAGGGACAACGCTTAATTGACTCAAACTTTTTGTGCATACAGCGGACTCACTGTAAAGTGACGCTGAGAAATTTCGGTGCAAAAGAGTAAAAGACAAAAACGTTATGTATAACGGAGTGGACGTGTATAGGAACGCAACCTATTGCACGTGTGACGCAAAAAGTCCATAACAGAATAGGGAGAACGCTTAATTGACTCAAACTTTTTGTGCATACAGCGGACTCACTGTAGAGTGACGCTGAGAAATTTCGGTGCAAAATAGTAAAAGACAAAAAAGTTATGTATAACGGAGTGGACGTGTATAGGAACGCAACTTATTGCACGTGTCACAAAAACGTCCATATCTGAATAGGGACAACGCTTAATTGACTCAAACTTTTTGTGCATACGGCGGACTCACTGTAGAGTGACGCTGAGAAATTTCGGTGCAAAAGAATAAAAGACAAAAAAGTTATGTATAACGGAGTGGACGTGTATACGAACGCAGCCTATAACACGTGTCACAAAAACGTCCATATTTGAATAGGGAGAACGCCAAATGGACTCAAACGTTTTGTGCATACGGCGGACACACAGTAGAGTGACGCTAAGAAATTTCGGAGCACAAAAGTAAAAGACAAAAAAGTTATATATAACGGAGTGGACGTGTATAGGAACGCAACTTATTGCACGTGTCACAAAAACGTCCATATCTGAATAGGGAGAACGCTTAATTGACTCAAACTTTTTGTGCATACGGCGGACTCACTGTAGAGTGACGCTGAGAAATTTCGGTGCAAAAGAATAAAAGACAAAAAAGTTATGTATAACGGAGTGGACGTGTATACGAACGCAGCCTATAGCACGTGTCACAAAAACGTCCATATTTGAATAGGGAGAACGCAAAATGGACTCAAACATTTTTCTGCATCCGCAACCACACGTAGAGTGACAGTTAAGAAATTTCAGAAACGAAAAGTAAAAGACAGAAAAGTTATGTATAACAGATGGACATGTGTAAAACGCGACCTGTTTACATGTGCACAAAAACATTACTATCTGAATCAGGAAAACACCAAATTGACTCAAACTTTTTGTGCATCAGGCAAATAATATCATATGACAGCTAAGAAATTTTAATAAGGAAAAATAAAAGACAAAAATATTATATATAACGGAGTGGACGTGTATAGGAACGCAACCTATTGCACGTGTCACAAAAACGTCCATATCTGAATAGGGAGAACGCTTAATTGACTCAAACTTTATTGTGCATACGACGGACACACACTTGACACACGTTGAGAAATTTCGGTGCACAAAAGTAAAAGAAAATAAAGTTATATATGGCAAATGGACATATGTAAGGACCGCGACCTATACACGTGTCACAGAAACATACATATCTGAATAGGGGACAACGACAGATCAGTTCAATTTTTTTGTGCATACGGCGGAGACACTGTAGGTTGACGCTCAGAAATTTCGGTGCAAAAAAGTAAAAGACAAAAAAGTAATATATAACGGAGTGGACGTGTATAGGAACGCAACCTATTGCACGTGTCACAAAAACGTCCATATCTGAATAGGGAGAACGCTTAATTGACTCAAACTTTTTGTGCATGCGGCGGACACACTGTAGAGTGACACTGAGAAATTTCGGTGTGAAAGAAGAAAGGACAAACACGTTATAGGGAAAGGAATGGACATGTATAGGAACGCAACTTATTGCACGTGTCACAAAAACGTCCATATCTGAATAGGGACAACGCTTAATTGACTCAAACTTTTTGTGCATACGGCGGACTCACTGTAGAGTGACGCTGAGAAATTTCGGTGCAAAAGAATAAAAGAAAAAAAAGTTATGTATAACGGAGTGGACGTGTATAGGAACGCAACCTATTGCACGTGTCACAAAAACGTCCATATCTGAATAGGGAGATCGCTTAATTGACTCAAACTTTTTGTGCATCAGCGACACTCAGACATAAGCTAATGAGAAATTTCGTAGAAGATGAGAGACAAAAACGTTATGTATAACAGAATGAAACTGTATCAGAACGCGCCTGTTGCACGTGTCACAAAAACATCTTATTCTGAATAGGAGCACTTAATTGACTCAAACTTTTTGTCGTCGGCAAACTCAGTATTAGAGTGACACTGAGAAATTCCGATGTAAAAGAATAAAAGACAAAAAAGTTATGTATAACGGAGTGGACATGTATAGGAACGCAACTTATTGCACGTGTCACAAAAACGTCCATATCTGAATAGGGAGAACGCTTAATTGACTCAAACTTTTTGTGCATACGGCGGACTCACTGTAAAGTGACGCTGAGAAATTTCGGTGCAAAAGAATAATAGACAAAAAAGTTATGTATAAATTTAATGGACATATATAAGACGCAACCTGTTGCACGTGTCACAAAAACGTCCATATCTGAATAGGGAGACGCTTAATTGACTCAAACTTTTTGTGCATGACAAACTCACTGAAAGTAAGCACTGAGAAATTTCGGTGCAAAAGAATGAGAGACAAAAAAGCTTATGTAACGGAGGTGGACGTGTATAGGAGAAGCACAATTTTATTACACGTGTCACAAAAACGTCCATATTTGAATAGGGAGAACGCCAAATGGACTCAAACTTTTTGTGCATACGGCGGACTCACTGTAGAGTGACGCTGAGAAATTTCGGTGCAAAAGAATAAAAGACAAAAAAGTTATATATAACGGAGTGGACGTGTGTAGGAATGCAACCTATTGCACGTGTCACAAAAACGTCCATATCTGAATACGGAGAAAGCCAAATGGACTCAAACTTTTTTGTGCATACGACGGACAGACACTTGACACACGTTGAGAAATTTCGGTGCACAAAAGTAAAAGAAAATAAAGTTATATATAACGGAGTGGACGTGTGTAGGACCGCACCCGATTGCTCGTGTCACAAAAACGTCCATATCTGAATAGGGACAACGACAAATCAATTCAATTTTTTTGTGTGCATCAGCGGACACATGTCACATGACACCTCAAAAATTTCAGTACAAAAAAGTAAAAGACAAAAAAGTAATTTATATCGGAGTGGACGTGTATAGGAACGCAACCTATTGCACGTGTCACAAAAACGTCCATATCTGAATAAGGAGAACGCTTAATTGACTCAAACTTTTTGTGCATACGGCGAACTCACTGTAGAGTGACGCTGAGAAATTTCGGTGCAAAAGAGTAATAGACAAAAAAGTTATGTATAACGGAGTGTACATGTATAGGAACGCAACTTATTGCACGTGTCTCAAAAACGTCCATATCTGAATAGGGAGAACACTTAATGGACTCAAACTTTTTGTGCATGCGCGGACTCGCTGTAGAGTGACAACTGAGAAATTTCAGTAGGAAGAATGGAGGCAAAAAAGTTATGTATTGCGGAGTGTACGTGTATAGGAACGCAACCTATTGCACGTGTCACAAAAACGTCCATATCTGAATAGGGAGAACGCTTAATTGACTCAAACTTTTTGTGCATACGGCGGACTCACTGTAGAGTGACGCTGAGAAATTTCGGTGCAAAAGAGTAAAAGACAAAAAAGTTATGTATAACGGAGTGGACGTGTATAGGAACGCAACTTATTGCACGTGTCACAAAAACGTCCATATCTGAATAGGGAGATCGCTTAATTGACTCAAACTTTTTGTGCATACGGCGAACTCACTGTAGAGTGACGCTGAGAAATTTCAGTGCAAAAGAGTAAAAGACAAAAACGTTATGTATAACGGAGTGGACGTGTATAGGAACGCAACCTATTGCACGTGTCACAAAAACGTCCATATCTGAATAGGGAGATCGCTTAATTGACTCAAACTTTTTGTGCATACGGCGAACTCACTGTAGAGTGACGCTGAGAAATTTCAGTGCAAAAGAGTAAAAGACAAAAAAGTTATGTATAACGGAGTGGACGTGTATAGGAACGCAACCTATTGCACGTGTCACAAAAACGTCCATATCTGAATAGGGAGAACGCTTAATTGACTCAAACTTTTTGTGCATACGGCGGACTCACTGTAGAGTGACGCTGAGAAATTTCGGTGCAAAAGAATAAAAGACAAAAAAGTTATGTATAACGGAGTGGACGTGTATACGAACGCAGCCTATAGCACGTGTCACAAAAACGTCCATATTTGAATAGGGAGAACGCCAAATGGACTCAAACTTTTTGTGCATACGGCGGACTCACTGTAGAGTGACGCTGAGAAATTTCGGTGCAAAAGAATAAAAGACAAAAAAGTTATATATAACGGAGTGGACGTGTGTAGGAATGCAACCTATTGCACGTGTCACAAAAACGTCCATATCTGAATACGGAGAAAGCCAAATGGACTCAAACTTTATTGTGCATACGACGGACACACACTTGACACACGTTGAGAAATTTCGGTGCACAAAAGTAAAAGAAAATAAAGTTATATATAACGGAGTGGACGTGTGTAGGACCGCAACCTATTGCACGTGTCACAAAAACGTCCATATCTGAATAGGGAGAACGCTTAATTGACTCAAACTTTTTGTGCATACGGCGGACTCACTGTAGAGTGACGCTGAGAAATTTCGGTGCAAAAGAGTAAAAGACAAAAAAGTTATGTATAACGGAGTGGACATGTATAGGAACGCAACTTATTGCACGTGTCACAAAAACGTCCATATATGAATAGGAGAACGCTTAATTGACTCAAACTTTTTGTGGTGCGGCAGAACTCGCTGTAGAGTGAACATAGAAACTTAGATAAGAAGATAAAAGACAAAAAAGTTATGTATAACGGAGTGTACCCACTATAGGAAAGCACAAAACTATGTACATGTCAACAAAAACGTCCATGTCTGAATAGGAGAAACGCTTAATGGACTCAAACTTTTTGTCATCCGCGACTTCAAAGCTATCTAGAGTGACAACAAAGCCCCAGTGAGAAATAAAAGACAAAAAAGTTATGTGACAAAGTGGACATATATAGACGCCGACCTAAAGTGAGTATCACAGAAACATCCATATCTGATTCAAAGAAACACTTAATTGACTCAAACTTTTTGTGCATACGGCGGACTAACTGTAGAGTGACGCTGAGAAATTTCGGTGCAAAAGAATAAAAGACAAAAAAGTTATGTATAACGGAGTGGACATGTATAGGAACGCAACTTATTGCACGTGTCACAAAAACGTCCATATCTGAATAGGGAGAACGCTTAATTGACTCAAACTTTTTGTGCATACGGCGGACTCACTGTAGAGTGACGCTGAGAAATTTCGGTGCAAAAGAGTAAAAGACAAAAAAGTTATGTATAACGGAGTGGACATGTATAGGAACGCAACTTATTGCACGTGTCACAAAAACGTCCATATCTGAATAGGGAGAACGCTTAATTGACTCAAACTTTTTGTGCGTACGGCGGACACACTGTAGAGTGACGCTGAGAAATTTCGGTGCAAAAAAGTAAAAGACAAAAAAGTTATATATAACGGAGTGGACGTGTATAGGAACGCAACCTATTGCACGTGTCACAAAAACGTCCATATCTGAATAGGGAGAACGCTTAATTGACTCAAACCTTTTTGTGCATACGGCGGACTCACTGTAGAGTGACGCTGAGAAATTTCGGTGCAAAAGAGTAAAAGACAAAAAAGTTATGTATAACGGAGTGGACATGTATAGGAACGCAACTTATTGCACGTGTCACAAAAACGTCCATATTTGAATAGGGAGAACGCCAAATGGACTCAAACTTTTTGTGCATACGGCGGACTCACTGTAGAGTGACGCTGAGAAATTTCGGTGCAAAAGAATAAAAGACACAAAAGTTATATATAACGGAGTGGACGTGTGTAGGAATGCAACCTATTGCACGTGTCACAAAAACGTCCATATCGGAATACGGAGAAAGCCAAATGGACTCAAACTTTATTGTGCATACGACGGACACACACTTGACACACGTGGAGAAATTTCGGTGCAAAAAAGTAAAAGAAAATAAAGTTATAAATAACGGAGAGGACGTGTGTAGGACCGCAAGCTATTGCACGTGTCACAAAAACGTCCATATCTGAAAAGGGAGAACGACAAATCAATTCAATTTTTTTATCGTCAGCAGGACACACTATAGCATGACACCAAGAAATTTCAAGTAAGAAAAGTAAAAGACAAAAAAGTAATGTATAACGGAGTGGACATGTATAGGAACGCAACTTATTGCACGTGTCACAAAAACGTCCATATCTGAATAGGGAGAACGCTTAATTGACTCAAACGTTTTGTGCATACGGCGGACTCACTGTAGAGTGACGCTGAGAAATTTCGGTGCAAAAGAGTAAAAGACAAAAAAGTTATGTATAACGGAGTGGACATGTATAGGAACGCAACTTATTGCACGTGTCACAAAAACGTCCATATCTGAATAGGGAGAACGCTTAATGGACTCAAACTTTTTGTGCATACGGCGGACTCACTGTAAAGTGACGCTGAGAAATTTCGGTGCAAAAGAATAAAAGACAAAAAAGTAATGTATAACGGAGTGGACATGTATAGGAACGCAACTTATTGCACGTGTCACAAAAACGTCCATATCTGAATAGGGAGAACGCTTAACTGACTCAAACCTTTTGTGCATACGGCGGACTCACTGTAGAGTGACGCTGAGAAATTTTGGTGTAAAAGAGTAAAAGACAAAAAAGTTATGTATAACGGAGTGGACATGTATAGGAGCGCAACTTATTGCACGTGTCACAAAAACGTCCATATCTGAATAGGGAGAACGCTTAATTGACTCAAACTTTTTGTGCATACGGCGGACTCAGTGTAGAGTGACGCTGAGAAATTTCGGTGCAAAAGAATAAAAGACAAAAAAGTTATGTATAACGGAGTGGACATGTATAGGAACGCAACTTATTGCACGTGTCACAAAAACGTCCATATCTGAATAGAACAACACTTAATTGACTCAAACTTTTTGTGCATGCGCGGACTCGCTGTAAAGTGACACTGAGAAACTTAAACCAGAGGAAATGAGAGCAGAAAATGTTCTGTATGACAAATAAACATGTAGTAGGAACACGATCTCTTGCACATATTCACAAAAACATACATGCTGAATAGGGAGAAAGCTTAATTGACTCAAAATTTTTGTGCATACGGCGGACTCACTGTAGAGTGACGCTGAGAAATTTCGGTGCAAAAGAGTATAAGACAAAAACGTTATGTATAACGGAGTGGACGTGTATAGGAACGCAACTTATTGCACGTGTCACAAAAACGTCCATATTTGAATAGGGAGAACGCCAAATGGACTCAAACTTTTTGTGCATACGGCGGACTCACTGTAGAGTGACGCTGAGAAATTTCGGTGCAAAAGAATAAAAGACAAAAAAGTTATATATAACGGAGTGGACGTGTGTAGGAATGCAACCTATTGCACGTGTCACAAAAACGTCCATATCTGAATACGGAGAAAGCCAAATGGACTCAAACTTTATTGTGCATACGACGGACACACACTTGACACACGTTGAGAAATTTCGGTGCACAAAAGTAAAAGAAAATAAAGTTATAAATAACGGAGTGGACGTGTGTAGGACCGCAACCTATTGCACGTGTCACAAAAACGTCCATATCTGAATAGGGAGAACGACAAATCAATTCAATTTTTTTGTGCATACGGCGGACACACTGTAGCGTGACGCTCAGAAATTTCGGTGCAAAAAAGTAAAAGACAAAAAAGTAATTTATATCGGAGTGGACGTGTATAGGAACGCAACCTATTGCACGTGTCACAAAAACGTCCATATCTGAATAGGGAGAACGCTTAATTGACTCAAACTTTTTGTGCATACGGCGGACTCACTGTAGAGTGACGCTGAGAAATTTGGGTGCAGAAGATAAAAGCAAAAAAGTTATGTAAGCGAGATGTACATGTATAGAGACGCGACTTATGCACATGTCACAAGAAAACTACATGTCTGAATAGGAGAACGCTTAATGGACTCAAACTTTTTATGCATCAGCAGACTCAAGCATCAAGTGACAACAAAGAAATTTCAGCTGTAAAAGATAAAGCAAAGAAGTTATCCCTATGACAAAATGGGCGTGTATGAACAAATCTATTGCATCCTCTTCCACGAAAACATCCATGTACTGATCAGGGAGAAACACTTAATTGACTCAAACTTTTTGTGCATACGGCGGACTCACTGTAGAGTGACGCTGAGAAATTTCGGTGCAAAAGAGTAAAAAAGACAAAAAAGTTATGTATAACGGAGTGGACATGTATAGGAACGCAACTTATTGCACGTGTCACAAAAACGTCCATATCTGAATAGGGAGAACGTTTAATTGACTCAAACTTTTTGTGCATACGGCGGACTCACTGTAGAGTGACGCTGAGAAATTTCGGTGCAAAAGAGTAAAAGACAAAAAAGTTATGTATAACGGAGTGGACATGTATAGGAACGCAACTTATTGCACGTGTCACAAAAACGTCCATGTCTGAATAGGGAGAACGCTTAATTGACTCAAACTTTTTGTGCATACGGCGGACTCACTGTAGAGTGACGCTGAGAAATTTCGGTGCAAAAGAGTAAAAGACAAAAAAGTTCAGTATAACGGAGTGGACGTGTATAGGAACGCAACCTATTGCACGTGTCACAAAAACGTCCATATCTGAATAGGGAGAACGCTTAATTGACTCAAACTTTTTGTGCATACGGCGGACTCACTGTAGAGTGACGCTGAGAAATTTCGGTGCAAAAAATAAAAGACAAAAAAGTTATGTATAACGGAGTGGACGTGTATAGGAACGCAACTTATTGCACGTGTCACAAAAACGTCCATATTTGAATAGGGAGAACGCCAAATGGACTCAAACTTTTTGTGCATACGGCGGACTCACTGTAGAGTGACGCTGAGAAATTTCGGTGCAAAAGAATAAAAGACACAAAAGTTATATATAACGGAGTGGACGTGTGTAGGAATGCAACCTATTGCACGTGTCACAAAAACGTCCATATCGGAATACGGAGAAAGCCAAATGGACTCAAACTTTATTGTGCATACGACGGACACACACTTGACACACGTTGAGAAATTTCGGTGCACAAAAGTAAAAGAAAATAAAGTTATAAATAACGGAGTGGACGTGTATAGGAACGCAACCTATAACACGTGTCACAAAAACGTCCATATCTGAATAGGGAGAACGACAAATCAATTCAATTTTTTTGTGCATGACGAACACATATAGCGTGACACTCAGAAATTTAAATACAAGAAAGTAAAAAACAAAAAAGTAATTTATATTAAAAATAAACGTAGGACGCGGTCTATTACACATGTCACCAAAAACATTCATGTTCTGATTAGGGAAACACTTAATTGACTCAAACTTTTTGCTGCGTGGCGAACTCACTGTAATGGTGAAAAGCAATGCAAAAGAGTAAAAAAGACAAAAAAGTTATGTATAACGGAGGGGACGTGTAGAGGAACGAAACTTATTACACGTGTCACAAAAACGTCCATATCTGAATAGGGAGAACGCTTAATTAACTCAAACTTTTTGTGCATACGGCGGACTCACTGTAGAGTGACGCTGAGAAATTTCGGTGCAAAAGAGTAAAAGACAAAAAAGTTATGTATAACGGAGTGGACATGTATAGGAACGCAACTTATTGCACGTGTCACAAAAACGTCCATATCTGAATAGGGAGAACGCTTAATGGACTCAAACTTTTTGTGCATACGGCGGACTCACTGTAGAGTGACGCTGAGAAATTTCGGTGCAAAAGAATAAAAGACAAAAAAGTTATGTATAACGGAGTGGACGTGTATAGGAACGCAACCTATTGCACGTGTCACAAAAACGTCCATATCTGAATAGGGAGAACGCTTAATTGACTCAAACTTTTTGTGCATACGGCGGACTCACTGTAAAGTGACGCTGAGAAATTTCGGTGCAAAAGAGTAAAAGACAAAAAAGTTATGTATAACGGAGTGGACGTGTATAGGAACGCAACTTATTGCACGTGTCACAAAAACGTCCATATTTGAATAGGGAGAACGCCAAATAGACACAAACGCTTTGTGCATATGGCGGACTCACTGTAGAGTGACGCTGAGAAATTTCGGTGCAAAAGAATAAAAGACACAAAAGTTATATATAACGGAGTGGACGTGTGTAGGAATGCAACCTATTGCACGTGTCACAAAAACGTCCATATCGGAATACGGAGAAAGCCAAATGGACTCAAACTTTATTGTGCATACGACGGACACACACTTGACACACGTTGAGAAATTTCGGTGCACAAAAGTAAAAGAAAATAAAGTTAATAAATAACGGAGTGGAATTGCGTGCGCAGGGATTGCAAGCTATTGATGGGCTTTACAAAAACGTCCATATCTGAACAAGGAGAACGCTAAATCAATTCAATTTTTTTGTGCATACGGCGGACACACTGTAGCGTGACACTCAGAAATTTCGGTGCAAAAAAGTAAAAGACAAAAAAGTAATTTATATCGGAGTGGACGTGTATAGGAACGCAACCTATTGCACGTGTCACAAAAACGTCCATATCTGAATAAGGAGAACGCTTAATTGACTCAAACTTTTTGTGCATACGGCGGACTCACTGTAGAGTGACGCTGAGAAATTTCGGTGCAAAAGAGTAAAAGACAAAAAAGTAATGTATAACGGAGTGTACATGCATGGGAACTTTGCAACTTATTGCACGTGTCACAAAAACGTCCATATCTAGGGAGAACGCTTAACGACTCAAACTTTTTGTGCATACGGCGGACTCACTGTAAAGTGACGCTGAGAAATTTCGGTGCAAAAGAATAAAAGACAAAAAAGTTATGTATAACGGAGTGGACGTGTATAGGAACGCAACTTATTGCACGTGTTACAAAAACGTCCATATCTGAATAGGGAGAACGCTTAATTGACTCAAACTTTTTGTGCATACGGCGGACTCACTGTAAAGTGACGCTGAGAAATTTCGGTGCAAAAGAGTAAAAGACAAAAAAGTTATGTATAACGGAGTGGACATGTATAGGAACGCAACTTATTGCACGTGTCACAAAAACGTCCATATCTGAATAGGGAGAACGCTTAATTGACTCAAACTTTTTGTGCATACGGCGGACTCACTGTAGAGTGACGCTGAGAAATTTCGGTGCAAAAGAGTAAAAGACAAAAAAGTTATTTATAACGGAGTGGACATGTATAGGAACGCAACTTATTGCACGTGTCACAAAAACGTCCATATCTGAATAGAACAACGCTTAATTGACTCAAACTTTTTGTGCATACGGCGGACTCACTGTAAAGTGACGCTGAGAAATTTCGGTGCAAAAGAATAAAAGACGAAAAAGTTATGTATAACGGAGTGGACGTGTATAGGAACGCAACCTATTGCACGTGTCACAAAAACGTCCATATCTGAATAGGGAGAACGCTTAATTGACTCAAAATTTTTGTGCATACGGCGGACTCACTGTAGAGTGACGCTGAGAAATTTCGGTGCAAAAGAGTATAAGACAAAAACGTTATGTATAACGGAGTGGACGTGTATAGGAACGCAACTTATTGCACGTGTCACAAAAACGTCCATATTTGAATAGGGAGAACGCCAAATGGACTCAAACTTTTTGTGCATACGGCGGACTCACTGTAGAGTGACGCTGAGAAATTTCGGTGCAAAAGAATAAAAGACAAAAAAGTTATATATAACGGAGTGGACGTGTGTAGGAATGCAACCTATTGCACGTGTCACAAAAACGTCCATATCTGAATACGGAGAAAGCCAAATGGACTCAAACTTTATTGTGCATACGACGGACACACACTTGACACACGTTGAGAAATTTCGGTGCACAAAAGTAAAAGAAAATAAAGTTATATATAACGGAGTGGACGTGTGTAGGACCGCAACCTATTGCACGTGTCACAAAAACGTCCATATCTGAATAGGGAGAACGACAAATCAATTCAATTTTTTTGTGCATACGGCGGACACACTGTAGCGTGACGCTCAGAAATTTCGGTGCAAAAAAGTAAAAGACAAAAAAGTAATTTATATCGGAGTGGACGTGTATAGGAACGCAACCTATTGCACGTGTCACAAAAACGTCCATATCTGAATAGGGAGAACGCTTAATTGACTCAAACTTTTTGTGCATACGGCGGACTCACTGTAGAGTGACGCTGAGAAATTTGGGTGCAAAAGAGTAAAAGACAAAAAAGTTATGTATAACGGAGTGTACATGTATAGGAACGCAACTTATTGCACGTGTCGCAAAAACGTCCATATCTGAATAGGGAGAACGCTTAATGGACTCAAACTTTTTGTGCATACGGCGGACTCACTGTAGAGTGACGCTGAGAAATTTCGGTGCAAAAGAATAAAAGAAAAAAAAGTTATGTATAACGGAGTGGACGTGTATAGGAACGCAACCTATTGCACGTGTCACAAAAACGTCCATATCTGAATAGGGAGAACGCTTAATTGACTCAAACTTTTTGTGCATACGGCGGACTCACTGTAGAGTGACGCTGAGAAATTTCGGTGCAAAAGAGTAAAAGACAAAAAAGTTATGTATAACGGAGTGGACATGTATAGGAACGCAACTTATTGCACGTGTCACAAAAACGTCCATATCTGAATAGGGAGAACGCTTAATTGACTCAAACTTTTTGTGCATACGGCGGACTCACTGTAGAGTGACGCTGAGAAATTTCGGTGCAAAAGAGTAAAAGACAAAAAAGTTATGTATAACGGAGTGGACATGTATAGGAACGCAACTTATTGCACGTGTCACAAAAACGTCCATATCTGAATAGGGACAACGCTTAATTGACTCAAACTTTTTGTGCATACGGCGGACTCACTGTAGAGTGACGCTGAGAAATTTCGGTGCAAAAGAATAAAAGACAAAAAAGTTATGTATAACGGAGTGGACGTGTATAGGAACGCAACCTATTGCACGTGTCACAAAAACGTCCATATCTGAATAGGGAGAACGCTTAATTGACTCAAACTTTTTGTGCATACGGCGGACTCACTGTAAAGTGACGCTGAGAAATTTCGGTGCAAAAGAATAAAAGACAAAAAAGTTATGTATAACGGAGTGGACGTGTATAGGAACGCAACTTATTGCACGTGTCACAAAAACGTCCATATTTGAATAGGGAGAACGCCAAATGGACTCAAACTTTTTGTGCATACGGCGGACTCACTGTAGAGTGACGCTGAGAAATTTCGGTGCAAAAGAATAAAAGACACAAAAGTTATATATAACGGAGTGGACGTGTGTAGGAATGCAACCTATTGCACGTGTCACAAAAACGTCCATATCGGAATACGGAGAAAGCCAAATGGACTCAAACTTTATTGTGCATACGACGGACACACACTTGACACACGTTGAGAAATTTCGGTGCACAAAAGTAAAAGAAAATAAAGTTATAAATAACGGAGTGGACGTGTGTAGGACCGCAACCTATTGCACGTGTCACAAAAACGTCCATATCTGAATAGGGAGAACGACAAATCAATTCAATTTTTTTGTGCATACGGAGACATGTAGTGCTAATGTTATAATTTTTGGCTAAAAAAAGTAAAAGACAAAAAAGTAATGTATAACGGAGTGGACATGTATAGGAACGCAACTTATTGCACGTGTCACAAAAACGTCCATATCTGAATAGGGAGAACGCTTAATTGACTCAAACTTTTTGTGCATACGGCGGACTCACTGTAGAGTGACGCTGAGAAATTTCGGTGCAAAAGAGTAAAAGACAAAAAAGTTATGTATAACGGAGTGTACATGTATGGGAACGCAACTTATTGCACGTGTCACAAAAACGTCCATATCTGAATAGGGAGAACGCTTAATGGACTCAAACTTTTTGTGCATACGGCGGACTCACTGTAAAGTGACGCTGAGAAATTTCGGTGCAAAAGAATAAAAGACAAAAAAGTTAGGTATAACGGAGTGGACGTGTATAGGAACGCAACCTATTGCACGTGTCACAAAAACGTCCATATCTGAATAGGGAGAACGCTTAATTGACTCAAACTTTTTGTGCATACGGCGGACTCACTGTAAAGTGACGCTGAGAAATTTCGGTGCAAAAGAGTAAAAGACAAAAAAGTTATGTATAACGGAGTGGACATGTATAGGAACGCAACTTATTGCACGTGTCACAAAAACGTCCATATCTGAATAGGGAGAACGCTTAATTGACTCAAACTTTTTGTGCATACGGCGGACTCACTGTAGAGTGACGCTGAGAAATTTCGGTGCAAAAGAGTAAAAGACAAAAAAGTTATGTATAACGGAGTGGACATGTATAGGAACGCAACTTATTGCACGTGTCACAAAAACGTCCATATCTGAATAGGGAGAACGCTTAATTGACTCAAACTTTTTGTGCATACGGCGGACTCACTGTAAAGTGACGCTGAGAAATTTCGGTGCAAAAGAATAAAAGACAAAAAAGTTATGTATAACGGAGTGGACGTGTATAGGAACGCAACCTATTGCACGTGTCACAAAAACGTCCATATCTGAATAGGGAGAACGCTTAATTGACTCAAAATTTTTGTGCATACGGCGGACTCACTGTAGAGTGACGCTGAGAAATTTCGGTGCAAAAGAGTAAAAGACAAAAAAGTTATGTATAACGGAGTGGACGTGTATAGGAACGCAACTTATTGCACGTGTCACAAAAACGTCCATATTTGAATAGGGAGAACGCCAAATGGACTCAAACTTTTTGTGCATACGGCGGACTCACTGTAGAGTGACGCTGAGAAATTTCGGTGCAAAAGAATAAAAGACAAAAAAGTTATATATAACGGAGTGGACGTGTGTAGGAATGCAACCTATTGCACGTGTCACAAAAACGTCCATATCTGAATACGGAGAAAGCCAAATGGACTCAAACTTTATTGTGCATACGACGGACACACACTTGACACACGTTGAGAAATTTCGGTGCACAAAAGTAAAAGAAAATAAAGTTATATATAACGGAGTGGACGTGTGTAGGACCGCAACCTATTGCACGTGTCACAAAAACGTCCATATCTGAATAGGGAGAACGACAAATCAATTCAATTTTTTTGTGCATACGGCGGACACACTGTAGCGTGACGCTCAGAAATTTCGGTGCAAAAAAGTAAAAGACAAAAAAGTAATTTATAACGGAGTGGACGTGTATAGGAACGCAACCTATTGCACGTGTCACAAAAACGTCCATATCTGAATAGGGAGAACGCTTAATTGACTCAAACTTTTTGTGCATACGGCGGACTCACTGTAGAGTGACGCTGAGAAATTTCGGTGCAAAAGAGTAAAAGACAAAAAAGTTATGTATAACGGAGTGTACATGTATGGGAACGCAACTTATTGCACGTGTCACAAAAACGTCCATATCTGAATAGGGAGAACGCTTAATGGACTCAAACTTTTTGTGCATACGGCGGACTCACTGTAGAGTGACGCTGAGAAATTTCGGTGCAAAAGAATAAAAGACAAAAAAGTTATGTATAACGGAGTGGACGTGTATATGAACGCAACCTATTGCACGTGTCACAAAAACGTCCATATCTGATTAGGGAGAACGCTTAATTGACTTAAACTTTTTGTGCATACGGCGGACTCACTGTAGAGTGACGCTGAGAAATTTCGGTGCAAAAGAGTACAAGACAAAAAAGTTATGTATAACGGAGTGGACATGTATAGGAACGCAACTTATTGCACGTGTCACAAAAACGTCCATATCTGAATAGGGAGAACGCTTAATTGACTCAAACTTTTTGTGCATACGGCGGACTCACTGTAGAGTGACGCTGAGAAATTTCGGTGCAAAAGAGTCAAAGACAAAAAAGTTATTTATAACGGAGTGGACATGTATAGGAACGCAACTTATTGCACGTGTCACAAAAACGTCCATATCTGAATAAGGACAACGCTTAATTGACTCAAACTTTTTGTGCATACGGCGGACTCACTGTAAAGTGACGCTGAGAAATTTCGGTGCAAAAGAATAAAAGACAAAAAAGTTATGTATAACGGAGTGGACGTGTATAGGAATGCAACC
>JBBHKD010000033.1:0-10437 GCA_037447605.1 Zygnema circumcarinatum
CTCCTCGTGTGGAGCAACACACCGCCCATACAATGGTCGTCTCCACTCATCCACCACGTCAATCCAACACGAGGACTCACATGACAAATGATGCAGTAATAAGGAGAAAGCCCACGGCCATAAAACTCCTTAAACTTCAAGAGTGTAATACAAGCTCCTTGAGGAAATCTACATAATTCCTTATGCTAGATTCTCCTCCTCACATGAGCGCTATCCTATTCTCTAATAGCCTACACCCCGACTGCGATAGCCAAGCACTTACTGCCTCCATGAACTCCTCCTCTACCTCAACACATGAGGGACACATCATCTAACTTCTTCACTAAAGCTTAGCAGGATGAGAGCTAGTTCTCACGACCTTCATACACAAGGCCGGACTCCTCTACGCCTCAACCTCTGCTTGCTCTTCCTAAACAACCAACGACAGAGCAGCATTACATTCAGAGAGAGTTGAGCTTGAGTTAGTGAGTTGAGTAGTGAGAGAGCCAAGCTTAATGATCTCCACAAGCTCCCGGCTGCATAATGTCGACTTGGAATGGAATCCTCCTCGTCCGACTTCAGCCTTGCCCCTTCTTGAATGGTTGTCAACGCCTCTTGACTCTGTCCACTCTAATCCTTTGCTACATCTACTCCTCGGTGAAGTAAACTCCTTGTAGAAAGTTGCGACCTCCCTACCTCTGAATTGATCTCCTCCACTACTCCTCGGGGAATTCCCTGAACTCCTCCTTAGTGGTCCTTTACTAACATCTTTAGTGACTATCAATTCCACTAGATCTGTCCACCAGACTAGTCAGGATTTAAGCAATGATTCCTGGGCAGCTTTCTCCCCTAGATCCTAGATCTTGGGCCTCCTTCACCCCAGACGCATCTGAAATGAACTAATTCCTTACGTGGCACTCCTTGCCACTCTACACCTCTCCTAGTCTCTCCCACAACAGATGTGAAGGTTCCAGTTCGTTAGTCTCTAACTCCAAAGCTAGTCTCTAATCCCAAGAGCGTGCTTGGGAGGGCAGTCCCCTCCACATACCGTGGCAATCTCGATATGGAACTGGAGCCTTCTCCACTTCTCGAAGTGCTGGTAAGTTCTCCCCTCGAATCCTTCGATGAAGCCACTTCGCCTTCTACATATCCGAGCATACAAGCTCCCAAAGGTGAGTCCACCCTTGCTTGTGCGTCTCTCACGCTGCCGCCTCCAACTCCGCTGAGTTGGGTCACCTCAAGTGTGTGCTACTCAATGCAGCACCTCCACGCCGCCAGACCTTGACTCCCTTGAGCCGGATCTCTCAAAACGACGTTAGAATCAATGTCGTTAGGCTAGCCTTCTTTCGCACTCTTTTCCTCGAGCTGTCAAGACTAGTACTCCAAACGCATCCTCTCCTTGTGACTACTCAAAACTGAGTATTCCAGCAACTTGCTTGCTACAAACGAAACCATAAACGTGACTCCGAGTTTGACCATAGCTATCCTTTTGAGTACCTTTGAGCCAACTATTCAGCTCCCCCAAAGAACTACCTCTTCAGCTCTTTCTCTAGTCAAGGATCTATGCCTTTGGAACTCATACTCTCAAGGATCTGAAACCCCCCCACTCTAGTATGCTCCAAGACCCTCACTCTCACTTGGTACTCTTTCGGATTACAACTATAAGCTCTAAGACTGAACCTTAAGCACTAGATGCTCCAAGAATTCAACCGTTAGCTCTGATACCACTTGTTGGTGCAAGGAGGGCCCGAGGGGGCAGACTTCAAGGAAGGGATAAATACATGCCCGGATGAAGCTCAAAACTTTCTTCATCTTCCACTTGGGCCACATACCGCTTCCTCCACGAACTGCCTTCCATCCACCCCTTGCCAGGTGCGCACAGCGGAAAACTAAACGCGTCACCTACAAGAACACTTCAACTCCTCCATGGTCTCGGCTCCTCAAGTCCACGCTTCTTCAATGATCTCCTCATGTGGAGCAACACACCGCCCATACAATGGCTGCCTCCACTCATCCACCACGTCAATCCAACACGAGGACTCACATGACAAATGATGCAGTAATAAGGAGAAAGCCCACGGCCATAAAACTCCTTAAACTTCAAGAGTGTAATACAAGCTCTTTAGGAAATCTACATAATCCCTTATGCTAGATTCTCCTCCTTACATGAGCACTATCCTATTCTCATAGATAGCCTACACCCCAACTGCAGTAGCCAGGCACTAACTGCCTCCTTGAACTCCTCCTCTACCTCAACACATGAGGGACACATCATCTAACTTCTTCACTAAAGCTTAGCATGATGAGAGCTAGTTCTCACGACCTTCATACACAAGGCCGGACTCCTCTACGCCTCAACCTCTGCTTGCTCTTCCTAAACAACCGACGACAGAGCAGCATTACATTCAGAGAGAGTTGAGCTTGAGTTAGTGAGTGAGTTGAGTGAGAGAGCCAAGCTTGCTCTCTCTTAAGCAACCATGGCGATGTGACGTGACACAATTGTCACGTCAGCAAGTGGCCTTACATTGCGTTCAGTGGGCGCACTGCAGAATTCAACCAGCTAGTGCGCCTCGTAAACCTCGGATGGCACCGACCTGCACTCTGTCATCCGTAGAGCCCGCCGCTCGCAGCCCTCAGTAGCATTCTCGCCACGACCATTTCTACGTACATCAAGGCCAGCAAGACCCATCCCGAGTCGTCCACAGTGGCATGTCTCGGAGCTCACCGCCGACATTCCCTTCTCGTTCCGCGCGCAACTCTCTCACGTTTTCACGCTCGCGCGCGACCAATTAGATTCGCTCAACTCAGTGCTCCGCACACTCGCTGCGACCGTCCACGGCCACTCCAAATATCTCACATCTCCACCACCAGTTGCAACCCTCCCATCACGTCGCACTCAGAGTGCGCGCATTTGCGTGTGTCGCGACCAATCATGTCGCTCACGGCAATCCGGCTCCGCGCTTAGATCTATCGTCCCGCGAACTTCTGCGTCGGTCCCGTACAATTCGCCGTCATACAGCCACGCTCCAAGTCCGCTCGGCGCACTCACGCACCCCCTTTGGTCGATCTAGGTCAAAGCCGCGAACCTACGACCCTAAACTATTCCTAGACCTGCCGTACCGTGCCCTAATGATACGGGCACCACCCATGTAGGGTCCTACACCAAACATGACCGTTCATGCATGACATTGTCCCTATACCAACACATTGATCTCCCGGACAACATTCATGCTAGGAACTAAGTACCAACACCTTGATGTACCCCATACATCAACAGTTATATATAACTTTTTTGTCTTTTACTTTTGTTCACCGAAATTTCTCACCGTCACTCTACAGTGAATCCGCCGTATGCACAAAAAGTTTGAGTCAATTTGGCGTTCTCCCTATTCAGATATGGACGTTTTTGTGACACGTGCAATTGGTTGCGTTCCTATACACGTCCACTCCGTTATATATAACTTTTTTGTCTTTTACTTTTGTGCACCGAAATTTCTCACCGTCACTCTACCGTAAATCCGCCGTATGCACAAAAAGTTTAAGTCAATTTGGCGTTCTCCCTATTCAGATATGGACGTTTTTGTGACACGTGCAATAGGTTGCTTTCCTATACACGTCCACTCCGTTATACATAACTTTTTTGTCTTTTACTTTTGTGCACCGAAATTTCTCACAGTCACTATACAGTGAATCCGCCGTTTGCACAAAACGTTTGAGTCAATTTGGCGTTCTCCTTGTTCAGATATGGACGTTTTTGTGACACGTGCAATTGGTTGCCTTCCTATACACGTCCACTCCGTTATATATAACTTTTTTGTCTTTAACTTTTGTGCACCGAAATTTCTCACAGTCATTATACAGTGAAACGGCCGTATGCACAAAAAGTTTGAGTCAATTTGGCGTTCTCCCCATTCAGATATGGACGTTTTAGTGACACGTGCAATTGGTTGCGTTCCTATACACATCCTCTCCGTTATATATAACTTTTTTGTCTTTTACTTTTGTGGACCGAAATGTCTCACAGTCACTCTACAGTGAATCCGCCGTATGGACAAAAAGTTTGAGTCAATTTGACGTTCTCCCCATTCAGATATGGACGTTTTAGTGACACGTGCAATTGGTTGCGTTCCTATACACGTCCACTTCGTTATATATAACTTTTTTGTCTTTTATTTTTGTGCACCGAAATTTCTCACCGTCACTCTACAGTGAATCCGCTGTATGCACAAAAAGTTTGAGTCAATTTGGCGTTCTCCCTATTCAGATATGGACGTTTTTGTGACACGTGCAATTGGTTGCGTTCCTATACACGTCCACGCCGTTATATATAACTTTTTTGTCTTTTACTTTTGTGCACCGAAATTTCTCACCGTCACTCTACAGTGAATCCGCCGTATGCACAAAAAGTTTGAGTCAATTTGGCGTTCTCCCTATTCACATATGGACGTATTTGTGACACGTGCAATAGGTTGCGTTCCTATACACGTCCACGCCGTTATATATTACTTTTTTGTCTTTTACTTTTGTGCACCGAAATTCCTCACCGTCACTCTACAGTGAATCCGCCGTATGCACAAAAAGTTTGAGTCAATTTGGCGTTCTCCCTATTCAGATATGGACGTTTTTGTGACACGTGCAATTGGTTGCGTTCCTATACACGTCCACTCCGTTATTTATAACTTTTTTGTCTTTTATTTTTGTGCACCGAAATTTCTCACCGACACTCTACAGTAAATCCGCCGTATACACAAAAAGTTTTGAGGTACGTTTAGCATACTCCTATTCTGATTGGACGTTTTTCTGACACGTCCAATAGGTGATTATTATACACGTCCACTCCGTTATATATAACTTTTTTGTCTTTTACTTTTGTGCACCAAAGATTTCTCCAGTCACTCTGCAGTGAATCCACCGTATGCACAAGAAGTTTGACTCAATATAGCGTCTCCATTCAGATATGAGCGTTCCATGACAGCCATTCAAATTACGTTGGTCACTTGTGCACGTCCTCTCCACTATGTAACTTTTTTGTCTTTTTTTTTGTACGCCGAAATTTCTCGCAAGTAGCTCTACAGTGAATCCGCGCATATCGCGGAGGCTAAAGCAAGTTTAGCATTCTCCTTCTCAATATGGGCTTTTTTGTAACACGTGCAATTGGTTGTTTTCCTACACGCGTCCATTCCGTTCTATATAACTTTTTTGTCTTTTACTTTTGTGCACCGAGAATTTATCGCCGTAGCTCTGCATGAATCCGCCGTATGCACCAAAGGCTGGCTCAATTAGCATTCCTATTCAATATGAACATTTTTGACACCATAAATTCATTGATTCATCTACACGTTTCCCACTCCATTATATATAACTTTTTTGTCTTTTATTTTTGTGCACCGAAATTTCTCACCGTCACTCTACAGTAAATCCGCCGTATGCACAAAAAGTTTGAGCTAATTTGGCGTTCTCCCTATTCAGATATGGACGTTTTTGTGACACGTGCAATAGGTTGCGTTCCTATACACGTCCACTCCGTTATACATAACTTTTTTGTCTTTTACTTTTGTGCACCGAAATTTCTCACCGTCACTCTCCAAGTGGAATCCGCAATATACACAAAAAGTTTATAAATCAATTTGGCATTCTCCTTCCTCCCCAATATAGACATTTTTGTAACAGGTGCAATTGGTTGCAATTTCTATACACGTCCACTCCGTTATATGTAACTTTTCTGTTCTTTTATTTTATGCGCCGAAATTTGTCACCGTGGCTCTACAGTAAATCCACCATATGCACAAAAAGTTTGAGTCAATTGGCGTTCCTATTCAATATGGACGTTTTTGTAACACATCCAATGGGTTGCGATATGCTAATCCAAGCTCCATTTATGTGTAGCTTTTTGTCTTTTCTTTATGCACAAAACTTTTCCAACGCTCTGCAGTGAATCCGCCGTATGCACAAGAAGTTTGACTCAATATGGCGTACTCCCCATTCAAATATGGACGTTTTAGTGACACGTGCAATTGGTTGCGTTCCTATACACGTCCTCTCCGTTATATATAACTTTTTTGTCTTTTTTTTTTGTGCACCGAAATTTCTCACAGTCACTCTACAGTGAATCCGCCGCATGCACAAAAAGTTTGAGTCAATTTGGCGTTCTCCCTATTCAGATATGGACGTTTTTGTGACACGTGCAATTGGTTGCGTTCCTAGACACGTCCACTCCGTTATATATAACTTTTTTGTCTTTTACTTTTGTGCACACAAATTTCTCACCGTCACTCTACAGTAAATCCGCCGTATGGAGAAAGAGTGTGAGCCAATGTGGCGATCTCCCTATTCAGATATGGACGTTTTTGTGACACGTGCAATAGGTTGCGTTCCTATACACGTCCACTCCGTTATACATAACTTTTTTGTCTTTTATTTTTGTGCACCGAAATTTATCACCGTCACTCTACGTAAATCCACCATCTTCCACACAAAAAGTTTGAGCTGGTTTGGCGTTTACCATTATTCAGATATGGACATTTTTGTAAGACACATCCAATGGGTTACGTTCCTATACACATCACTCCGTTATACATAACTTTTTTGTCTTTTACTTTTGTGCACCTTAATTTCTCACCGTCACTCTACAATGAATCCGCCGTTTGCACAAAAAGTTTGAGTCAATTTGGCGTTCTCCTCGTTCAGATATGGACGTTTTTGTGACACGTGCAATTGGTTGCCTTCCTATACACGTCCACTCCGTTATATATAACTTTTTTGTCTTTTACTTTTGTGCACCGAAATTTCGCACCGTCACTCTAAAGTGAAACCGCCGTATGCACAAAAAGTTTGAGTCAATTTGGCGTTCTCCTTATTCAGATATGGACGTTTTTGTGACACGTGCAATAGGTTGCGTTCCTATACACGTCCACTCCGTTATACATAACTTTTTTGTCTTTTTTTTTTTTGCACGGAAAGTTTTCAGCCTCCCTCTACAGTGAGTCCGCCGTATGCACAAAAAGTTTGAGTCAATTTGGCGTTTTCCCTATTCAGATATGGACGTTTTTGTGACACGTGCAATAGGTTGCGTTCGTATACACGTCCACTCCTTTATACATAACTTTTTTGTCTTTTACTCTTGTCCACCGAAATTTCTAAGAGTCACTCTATTGCGTGTCCGCCGGATGTTCAAAAAGTTTGAGTCAATTTGGCATTGTCCCTATTCAGATATGGACGTTTTTGTGACACGTGCAATAGGTTGCGTTCCTATACACGTCCACTCCGTTATACATAACTTTTTTGTCTTTTACTTTTGTGCACCTAAATTGTTCACCGTCACTCTACAGTGAATCCGCCGTTTGCACAAAAAGTTTGAGTCAATTTGGCGTTCTCCTCGTTCAGATATGGACGTTTTTGTGACACGTGCAATTGGTTGCCTTCCTATACACGTCCACTCCGTTATATATAACTTTTTTGTCTTTTACTTTTGTGCACCGAAATTTCTCACCGTCACTCTACAGTGAATCCGCCGTATGCACAAAAAGTTTGATTCAATTTGGCGTTCTCCCTATTCCGATATGGACGTTTTTGTGACACGTGCAATTGGTTGCGTTCCTATACACGTCCACTCCGTTATATATAACTTTTTTGTCTTTTATTTTTGTGCACCGAAATTTCTCACCGTCACTCTACAGTGAGTCCGCCGTATGCACAAAAAGTTTGAGTCAATTAAGCGTTCTCCCTATTCAGATATGGACGTTTTTGTGACACGTGCAATAGGTTGCGTTCCTATACACGTCCACTCCGTTATATATAACTTTTTTGTCTTTTACTTTTGTGCACCGAAATTTCTCCCAGTCACTCTACAGTGAATCCGCCGTATGCACAAGAAGTTTGACTCAATATAGCGTATCCCAATTCAGATATAAACATTTTAGTGACACGTGCAATTCATGCGTCCTATGCACGTCCCTCTCACGTATAACTTTTTTGTCTTTTTTTTTATGCACCAAAATTTCTCACAGTCACTCTACAGTGAATCCGCCGTATGCACAAAAAGTTTGAGTCAATTTGGCGTTCTCCCTATTCAGATATGGACGTTTTTGTGACACGTGCAATTGGTTGCGTTCCTATACACGTCCACTCCGTTATATATAACTTTTTTGTCTTTTACTTTTGTGCACCGAAATTTCTCACCGTCACTCTACAGTGAATCCGCCGTATGCACAAAAAGTTTGAGTCAATTTGGCGTTCTCCCTATTCAGATATGGACGTTTTTGTGACACGTGCAATTGGTTGCGTTCCTATACACGTCCACTCCGTTATATATAACTTTTTTGTCTTTTATTTTTGTGCACCGAAATTTCTCACCGTCACTCTACAGTAAATCCGCCGTATGCACAAAAAGTTTGAGTTAATTTGGCGTTCTCCCTATTCAGATATGGACGTTTTTGTGACACGTGCAATTGGTTGCGTTCCTATACACGTCCACTCCGTTATACATAACTTTTTTGTCTTTTACTTTTGTGCACCTAAATTTCACCATCACTCTGCATGCATCCGCATTGCACAAAAAGTTTTGGAGTCAATTTAGCATTCTCTCATCAATATGGACATTTTTGTGACACGTGCAATAGGTTGCGTTCCTATACACGTCCACTCCGTTATACATAACTTTTTTGACTTTTACTTTTGTGCACCTAAATTTCTCACCGTCACTCTACAGTAAATCCGCCGTATGCACAAAAAGTTTGAGTCAATTTGGCGTTCTCCCTATTCAGATATGGACGTTTTTGTGACACGTGCAATAGGTTGCGTTCCTATACACGTCCACTCCGTTATATATAACTTTTTTGTCTTTTACTTTTGTGCACCGAAATTTCTCACCGTCACTCTCAAGTGAATTCACAGTGTACACAAAAAGTTTTAGATCAATTTTGGCATTACTATTCAAGTATGGACATTTTTGTGACAGGTACAATTAGTTGATTCCTATACACGTCCACTCCGTTATATATAACTTTTTTGTATTTTATTTTTGTGCACCGAAATTTCTCACCGTCACTCTACAGTGAATCCGCCGTTTGCACAAAAAGTTTGAGTCAATTTGGCGTTCTCCTCGTTCAGATATGGACGTTTTTGTGACACGTGCAATTGGTTGCCTTCCTATACACGTCCACTCCGTTATTTATAACTTTTTTGTCTTTTACTTTTGTGCACTGAAATTTCTCCCAGTCACTCTACAGTGAATCCGCCGTATGCACAAGAAGTTTGACTCAATTTGGCGTACTCCCCATTCAAATATGGACGTTTTAGTGACACGTGCAATTGGTTGCGTTCCTATACACGTCCTCTCCGTTATATATAACTTTTTTGTCTTTTTTTTTTGTGCACCGAAATTTCTCACAGTCACTCTACAGTGAATCCGCCGTATGCACAAAAAGTTTAAAGTCATTTGGCGTTCCTATTCAATATGGACATTTTTGTAAACGCGTGCAATTGGTTGATTCCTAGACACGTCCACTCCATTGTGTGTAACTTTTTTGTCTTTTACTTTTGTGCACCGAAATTTGTCACCAATTGCACTCTCCTGAACCGGCAATACACAAAAGTTTTGATCAATTTGATTTTCTCCTTATTCAGATATGAACATTTTTGTAAACACGTCAATTGGTTGCGTCACTATACACGTCACTCCGTTGTGTATAACTTTTTTGTCTTTTGTTTTTGTGCACCAAAATTTTCCACCGTCACTCTCCCATGATTCCAGTATACAAAAGCTAAATCAATTTAGCATTCTCCTATTCAAATACAACATTTCTCTGACACGTACAATAGGTTGCAATTATAGCACTCTCCTCCGTTATACATTACTTTTTTGTCTTTCTATACACCCTAAATTTCTCACCGTTCATCTTCCCAGTGAATCACCCATTGCACAAAAAAGTTTTGGTACAATTTAGCGTTCTGCCTCAATTTTCGCTATGGACATTTTTATGACACGTCAAATTTAGTTACCTTGACACACATCCACTCCATTTATGTGTAACTTTTTTGTCTTTTATTTTATGCACGAAATTTGTCACCATCACTCTAAAGTGAATTCTCCGTATGCACAAAAAGTGTGGGCCAATTTTCCGTTCTCCCTATTCAGCTATTCTCGTTTTTGTGACACGTGCAATTGGTTGCGTTCCTATACACGTCCACTCCGTTATATATAACTTTTTTGTATTTTATTTTTGTGCACCGAAATTTCTCACCGTCACTCTACAATAAATCCGCCGTATGCACAAAAAGTTTGAGTCAATTTGGCGTTCTCCCTATTCAGATATGGACGTTTTTGTGACACGTGCAATAGGTTGCGTTCCTATACACGTCCACTCCGTTATACATAACTTTTTTGTCTTTTACTTTTGTGCACCTAAATTTCTCACCGTCACTCTACAGTGAATCCGCCGTATGCACAAAAAGTTTGAG
>JBBHKD010000035.1:5472-16948 GCA_037447605.1 Zygnema circumcarinatum
GGAAGGCCTTGCACCATCTGTAGGCAGAGCGTCGGTTTGGACGGCAGCTGCATACATCAGCCCATCATCCAGAGGCCCCCAAGGTTCCAAGGTACGAGGATTCAGCCGAAGCCGTCTCCGAACGTACGGCTTCAAGCCATGACTGAACCGAAAGAAGAATTCTTGGGGTCCAGGTGGGAACTTGGTAATTGAAGCCCAAGCCCCACGCAATTCCCGTAGGAATTCAGCCACGCTTCTAGTCTGCATGAGCGACTGGAACCTGTCCCGTGCAGCAGCACTGGGATCCAAGATTCCAAAGTGTTTGAGAAGTTCCGACTCAAACTTCTCAAAGTCAATTCCGATTAGCACCTTGCGGCCGGCATAGACACTCCATGCCACGCCCCTCAAAGCGGGTGAAGCAAAGTTCACCCATTATTCGGAGGCATTGGGTAGCACCACGGGCCTGCACTTTGCCCGACGATGATCAATTGGGCGGTCGGAATACCGACGTTCTCCCCATGGAGATGGAGACCGCCCGATTTCTCGGGGAGGGTCACGCAAAACCGGGGCGGACCCCCAATGGGGGTAAGCCCGTCACTTAACGGCACCGGCCGAAGGTGGATTAACATGCGGCGGTCGCCCTCGCTTCAAAAGGAGCGGTACGCGGTACGCTCCAGCAGAAGGGGCGGTGGCCGAGGCGAGCACCAGCCCCTGCGTGGTAGGGCGCCAAATGGACCGCCCGTACCGAGCAGCGGACAGCGAAGGGTCACTACTGCGCCCTCATGGTGGCTGCGGCTCCTCACAGGAGGCTGCCGCCTCTCTTGTAACAAACAAATGCTACGGGGAGGAGGGGTTCAGCTGGAAAGCTTACCGGTGGGCACGGAGGGAGGTCAGCCGGTTGCGCATTACTACGCTCAAAAGATCTGCGCCCGAGGGGCTCCCATTTTCTTGGAGCAGCGTCTGGCGGCTGGCCATCGAGCGGCGCCTCCTCCCGGCCAGCGGGCGCTTATCCGCGCTGGCCTCCGCTCGGCGGAGGACTTCATCCCCATCCACGGGGATGGGCACCCCCATACTCACCGGGGGTGTCCGGGTGCTCTGCCCGCCGAAGGGGGCAGCCCCTTCCGACCGCTGCCGGGGCGCCTCAGGTGGAGGCGCTGCCGCTCCATGCGGCGGCGACTGGCGCTGCTCCTCTCGCAGCGGCTGGTCGCGGAGTTCCGGTCCTCGCGAAGAAGAAGGGGCAGCCGGAGGTGGGACCGAAGGCCCAGGGCCCGTGTCCATGGGGCCGCCGAAATCGCGCCCCTGGTTCGCGCCCATGTCCACGGCCTCCTCCGAATCGGGAGAGGGAGGAGGTGAATGGCGTGACGCCATTTGTTTCGGCCGCGCCCTCGACATCGCCTAGCAGAGCTTGCTAGCCCCACCCCAAAAGAAAATCCCGAGTTTCTAAACTCGGCTCTGATACCAATGTAACAACCTGCCCCCTGGCAGGCTGCTCTGAAAGTCTAAGTGTCAAAGAGAGAGAAGAGGAGAGAGAGAGAGGAGCGTGAGCTCAATGCTGGTACAAAGAGCTCGGATGGTCTCCCATCGAGGTAGCGCGGTAACCGTTGAACCCCACCGGCATGGAGGACCCGGAAGCGGGGCCTTGTCGAGCCGCCCGGCGTAAAGCGTGAATCGCGCCAGCCGAGGATTATGGCTAGGGCCAGCGATGGTCTCGCCACATCTCCGCGGGGGCAGCGTCGCAGCAGCGGCGGCGCCGTCGTCTGCCCGGCGGCTGCGACTTCATCGGCCAGTGGTCTGTCGGCTCCCGTCCCGTGCGATGCGGGCGGTACTTGTCAAGATGCACGCCGCCGCATCTCTGGGTAGATCTTGCAGCCGGCCCGGTGTCGCGGCGTCGCGGCGGCGGCAACCAGATCTCGGCCGCGGGATCCATCTGTCGGTGCGTCCGTACACCTGTACGGACGACCAGTACGATCCAAAAGAGATCCCTTTACTGCAACGAGGATCGAGCCCAAGACCTCTTCGCGGTCTAGCAGCGACGTCTAACCTAACATGAGGCGAGATGAAGGATAGTCATGAGTATCCTTGTAAGTGCGCTAACCTCGAGTCACTTGTAGCGTTAAGCTACGGCGTGTTACTGCACGTCTTTGACAAGGCAGGGCCGCTTCTCGGCCGGCTATTCTGAAGCAAGGAAACACCCAAGATGCGAGGTGGAGGAGCATCGTCATCCGTCAGAAGGGATTCAAAGGGAATACACTTCCAAATGCAAGCGAGGAGCCACAAACGCAGTTGAGTAGGTGGAGGCGAATCTCATCTTTGGCCCGAACATTCTGATTTTGTTGGGAAGATCCGGTTAGCGGATGCGAAGCGGCCATGGTACGTCGACTCGGCGCTTCCGCATGGCGATGGCGAATGTTCTCACATTTGGACACCTTGGAAGGACGGTCTGTTCACTTTCGACCTTGGGAGGAGTGGCCAGTTACCAAAGGAGGTAGTAAAGATGATCACCGAGCGGCTGTCATCTGAAGAAGAAAGAAGAAGCGGTTGTGCATGGGTGGCGTACTTCACACCCACGGCTTTGAAAGCGAACTTCATGCGTTAGTCAAGTATATAAGAGGGGTACGAAGTCACCTTTAAGGAGAAGTCTTGTGTGAAGCCCCCTTTCCATACGTTAGAGGGAAGCCATTTGTTTGAGAATTTATGAAGGGAGCTGTATTACCTTCATTATGGGAGAGAAGAAGATGAGGTGTGATGGTAGCTGAGGGTCGCGATAAATCTTTGGCAATAAATGAACTTGGTCATCCTAAACCATAGGGGCCTGCTTGACTTACTATTTTGCAAGGGGGCTGGTCAGCGGGTTAGACACGATTGACATAGTTGAGAAAGAGCTAGGCTTTTGCAAAGAGTGTGTAGAGGGGAAGGCGCATCGGAGACCCTTTTCGAGGAGTGGAGAGGAATCATTTCACGCGCAGGAGAAACTGGAATTGGTACATACCGATTTGTGTGGCCCCAGCATTGCAAACCTTGGCGGGAGGAGCTCCGTACTTCATGCCTTCTCGACGATTTTAGAGGAAAATTTGAGAATGAAAATTACATTTGAAGAAGGGAATTACGCTCTCCCCGCCAGGCGCCACCTGGTGTATAGCCCTCCGTTGGAACTTGAGTTCCCAGGACCAGAAGACATTGAAACACTCAAAGCTACATCTTACTTCACTCATAAGCCCATAACAGAATGAAGCTCTGAGACGAAGCGCAGTAGGAATCACAATGAGAGAGTGTTGGGGAAAGCTCACGGCTCTAAAACTCCTTATAATAAAGCTGTCTTCCCACAATGAGAGTTCTCCCACCAACTTCAAGGTCCCTCTTACTCCTTACCTCACGACACAGAAGTGTAGGCCTTTAGCGGCCTGGCGAGGTTAGGTAGACCCAGGAACTATAGCCGAGTAGTGTAGGTGGAGTTCTTCCCATGATAAAACTCGCACTATATAATATGGCGTCCGGGTGACGTGACACACATCGCGTCAGCGTCACCATTCTGGAAACCATACTGCGAGTGCAGTGGGCGCACCGGGGAAATAGCAACCTTTAGGCGCAAATGTAAACCTCTGGCTGGCCTTAGGCACCTAGTTAACTTGTCCGGATCTCGTACATCGTCAAAGATGCAGTTTTCTTGGATTTAGCGGCGCTCAGCCGGCGATCTTCCTTGCCCGACATCACCGGCCATTACACTTTCGAACTTCGCGGACCCATCGCGAAGTGGTCCGCGTCGCGTGGGATTCGCGCCAAATATCTTCCATGGATTTCGGCCCAGCACTGGCACTGCGCTCAGCGTTTTAGCGCCCGCGTCGCTGACAATCGAGTAAGCTGTCAGGTGCCAGCGAATCAGCGGCGGCGCCTCGGCAATCCAGTTCTTGGCGATTCGTACTCCGCTTACTTGTGTCACAGCGCGGCAATCAGCGCCTTCGTTCGTACTCAGCGCACTCATGGCGCACTCACCAAAGTCGAGCACCGACATTCTTAGATCTAAAAGAGCACTCGCTGCTTGAGGATCTCATGTTACAAACTGAGTACCACAACAAGTTAGTGTGTGCCAAACAAAGTCTAACTATCATACACAAACACTAACAATCCCCCTCTTGGGACTCAGTTCCTCATGGGCCCTAGCCCAATCAATCTGTTGTTCACTAGTAGTGTCTCCCTGCTGACCCCCTTGGTCAACATGTCTGCGGCCTGCTCTTTTGTTCTACAAACTTCACCCACCCATCATCCGCTTCCTCTCTCTACCACCAACTCTAGCACATAATGATATTGCACCCTAATGTGCTTGGTTCTTTTATGGAACAGGGGTTTTCCATAGGTATAGATATTTGGTTGTCGGTAAAGAGTCAATGGTGTTTGTGGTGGCTTACATTCATCAAGAAATGTTGGAACCACATCCCTCCCTTCATTTAGCGTGTAGCGGCTCACGTATGCTTCTCGCCGATTGCTTTCGGCAATGCGAATCTTGTAACCGAGCTCCATGAGGTCGGCGCCTCCTCCGGATTCAAGAACACAAATCGGCGTCGATCGTGGCGTGTCCGCGTCCTCCCGATCTGATGGGGTGTATCCGTCACTACAGTGGCCCCTCTCAAACTGAGGCGTAATCCAGGTCGGAAGGGTTGGGTTAAGGAGCAAGACCGTTGTTTGGGATGGTTTTTCTCCATGAAGCGACTTCGCGAGCTCCACGGCTTTTCGCCAAGTCGGGGCCAGTACATCATCGAATACATTAAACTCGGGTGCCGATGCATGCGCGGCACTCCGTGCATTCTACGTATACCTCGCGTACATGCGCGGGCATCATATCTTTTCGACAATGGCGTTCCGATCTCCGCCGGTTCGAGCAAGGGCGGCACTCCTCCATTTGGTACAAAGTACATACGTAGGCGTACTGCCCGACAAAGAAATAAGCTGCCGAATCACGCCCCTCTTCAACTGCATTCACTGGAGAATCATTGCCTCCCTGATCAAACGCATTTGCAGAGTTAGCTTCCCAAAAAATTTGATTTCAAATCATTGATTCTCTTTAATGAGAGGCTCACCATTATGAGGTCGTCCACGTAGATCCCAACGTACATGAGATCCGCCTCTTCTCCTTGTCGGTACACGGAATGATCCGTCTCGAATCGCGCAAATCCGTTACTCCGTAAGAGGTCATCAATTTTCTCGTACCAAATCATAGGCGCCTGTTTCAGTCCGTACAGACTCTTCACAAGACGACAAACGAGATGCTCCTGCCCCGGGAGAACTTTCCCTTCGGGCTGTACCATGTAGATCTCCTCAGCGAGATCTCCGTACAGAAACGCGGTCTTGATATCGAGTTGATGTACGTGCATCCCCTCGTATTTCGATATTAGAGGCGCGAGGAGAGTTGAACTTCACCACGAGGCGAAGGTCTCGCGTGTGAGCCGATTCCGTGCATACGACGCCGCCACGGGCGGCGCTTTGTAGCGGTCGGCAGCTCCGTCCGCGCCGCCTTGAACACCCACTTACCGTCAATGGCCCGCCTTCCCTCGGCGGCTCCTCCAATTAAGCCCGTCTTGTTCTAAAATGGCTGTCCCCTTCCATTTGTGTCGATCATTTGCTGTACTTCTCTCCGTCGGCCGATAGATGCGCCTCCTCAAGGTTCGCGGTTCGTGATCATAAAGCGATTAAGAGGCGACTCGAGGTCGTGAGTCTGTAGGCACTCTTTCTTTATGCTTAGGTTGATGCTGCGAAGGCACAGCCAGTGATCGGGCCTCCCTCACCGCAGATTGCTCCTCAGAAGTCGCTAGCTCTCAGGCTCTCCTCGTGTTGAAGAAAATCCCCGGGACAAACCCGGGAGGCATGCTCGACAACATAGCCTCTTTCTCAGCCGTCTCCAAATCCTCAGACTCCTGCCCATGCAAAGGTACAGTTTCGGCCGAGTTCTCTCCTCGTCGGACCCAATTGAGTGTGTGTGTGAGTAGTGCGTCTCGTCGGCGGTTCGCGGCTCCCGACTGCGGCTCGGAGTTCAACTCCCGGCCGCCTCAGCGTTGGTGCCAGGCTTCGGCTCGGCGCTCTCGGGCGTCTTGATCTCCCTCTGAGAGCAGGACACGAGGAAGCGTCCATGCCCTCTTCGCTGGTCTCCACATCCTCGTACACAATTTCCAAACCTGCCTTTGGGGTGCGGGTCTCACCTAGCCGAGTCACCGCCCCCTTCTCGTCCACCGTAACGTCTCTCGAGCTCTGCACATCGTTTGCTCGAGGATTCCACGATGCGTCTGGTATCAATGTTGTAGCAGAAGGTACCACTTCCACGCGGCTCGTGGAGTCAGGCTTTCTCTTACCTTTCGCCCTTGGCAATACGACCAACGTAGCGCTCAAGTCTTCAATTGGGACACGTGGGTTTCCTCCCCTCCACACCTCTTCGGGGAACACGATCCTTAAGCCACGAAGATGGGCATCTATTTACAGGTAAGTTGCGGTCGTACGCCTCTCCCCAAAAGATGAGGGAAGGGAATGTCTATACGGCATGAAGGTAAAGCCATGTCCCCAGCGTCTATTGACCCTCTCCAGCAGCTCCATTACTTTGAGGGTAAGGGCTTGAGGAAAATTCTATGCCTTATTGCGAGCGCTGGTTGCTTGAACTCCAGCACCGACTTGAATTCCCCTCCGGATTTAATACGGCGCCCAGGCGTCTTCAGTTCACGACCCAGCTCTCTGCGCTCCATCACAGATACGCCAATCTCACGGCTCCGAGAAAGCGGACTTGTATGAGAATTTCACCCAAATTTTTCTTGAAAAATCGTCAAGAAATGTGATGAAGTAGCGAGCTCCTCCGCTTGTTGCTGGTGTCACGGGGCCACACAAATCGGTATGTACCAATTCCAGTTTCTCCTGCGCGTGAAATGACTCCTCTCCACTCCTCAAAAAGGGTCTCCGATGCGCCTTCCCCTCTACACACTCTTTGCAAAAGTCTAGCTCCTTCTTAACTATGTCAATGTACAACCCGCGGACCAGCCCCCTTGCGACAGCTGTTCTTGATCCCATGGTTTAGATGTCCAAGTCTACGATGCCAGAGATTTACTGCACCCTCAGTTACGGCCATCACACCCTCATCTTCTTCTCTCCTATAATGAAGGTAATATAGGCCTCCCTTCGTACCCCTCAAACAGCCGCTTCCCCGACTCCCAGTGAGTAGCTACGCAAGACTTCTCCTTAAAGGTGACTTAGAGTACCCCCTCTTACATATACTTGGTGGCTGACGCGAAGTTACGTTTTGGTCGAGGGGGTGTGAGAAGTCGTCACCAATGCCGCAACCCGCTCTTCTCTTTCTCCTTCGTAGATGACAGAGCCGTCTCCGAGGATCATCTTTACTACTCCTCCTTTTGTAACTGTCACTCCCTCTCCGGTTGCCGAGTGAACAGATCTGGTCCTCTCCAAGGTGTCCAGCGTAGAGAACATTAACTTGTGCGCCACACATGTCGCGTGGAAAGCGCCCGGTCGATAAAGCCATGGCAGCCGGATCCGCAGCACCGGATATTTCCCAACAAAATGGAGATGTTAGGTCGGCATGAGATTCGTCTCCACAGCATCTGTCTACGGTAATAACTTTATTATTTCGCTTCTTGCATTTGAAGCCGATTCAGCAGATCCCTTCTTGGCCGGATGGCGATGCTCCCCACCCCGATCTTGGGTGTTCTTGTTCTTATATGATCGTGAAATTGGCGAAGATCTTCGCGTAGCGTGTAACCGCTCGTGGGGCGTTCCCCGCGATTACGCGCCTCGGCGCACCTCCTCGCCGAACTTGTCGTGAGTGCGAGCCAACACCTTCTCTCGGTGCCTCCAAGCGTCTTTGGGCGGTGTTCTCCTCCTTGATCCTTGTTTCACTTGCTCAAGGGTCATCCGCGGTCATTTGTTAGAACAGTCTAAAATTTTGCAAGCGCTACATCGAATCGGCCGAGCAGTCCCCTGGCGGGTGATTTTATGGTCTCCCTCTAGCGGTTTTCTTGTGGCTATGAATCTCTCCATTAAGTATCAAATGTTGACCATATATTCACTTTCGGCTACTTCAGGGACATCTTCATTTTTCCCAAGCTGCGTGTAGAGGTGACTATGGATTACGTTATCCTTCGTCATACATCTCCTCCTAAGCATCTCCACATAGCATGTGAAGTCTTAAGGTCATACAGCATGGAAGAGGGACTTCCCCTCACGCTCATGACGATCTGGGTGAGGGCCTTGTTGTCCTTGGTCACTCCATCACATTTGGCTAATGTCCCGAACTCAGCTATTTGCTCAGCCGTGGCTCCCTCGACTGCACCCGGTGCCTTGATGAGTAGTCCAGCGTGCCCCCAACGGCCCCTTGCCCCTGGCAAAGGAACCAGCAGCCATCTCCACCCCTTGTAGTCGAACCATGAGCAGTGGGATCTTGCTGAAACTTCCGTGGTCCTCACAAGCCACCTTGGGCTCACGATACCACTTGTTGAAGAAGGGGTCTGCTCCCCACTTCAGAGCGCCACCTCGATTATGCGCCCTCAGGTGGAACGAGTTCCCACCGGATGAAAGGCATTCAAACACTCAAAGCTCTATCTTGCCATGTAAGCCCATAACAGGGGAATGAAGCTTCTGAAGACAAGCTTACGGCAGGAAATCACAATGTAGAGAGTGTTAGGAGGAAAGCTCCGCGGCTCTAAAACTCCTTATAATAAAGCTGTCTTCCAGCGGTAAAGTTCTCCCGCCACTTCAAAGGTCCCTCTTACTCACTACCTCGCGACACAAGTGTAGGCTGACCCCTAGCGGCACAGCGGGAGTTTACGGTAAGGGCGAGACTATGGCGGTAGTGTAAGGTGGGTTACTTTATGATAAAACTTCGCACTATATAATATGGCGTCGTGGCGTGACACACATGTCACATCGCGTCGCCATTACCAAACTATGCGGAGTACGAGTGGGCGCACCGAAATAGCGACTTAGCTAGGCGCCTGCGTAAACTTCGTGGCGAAACCTGGATGCTATTAGGATCGTACATCCGTCGATGCAGTTTCGGCGGATTCGCCCGGCGCTCCTCGCTGATCTTCGCCCGCCCGACATCACCGGTAGTACACTTTCGAACTCGCGGACCCACATGGCGAGTGGTCGCGTCGGCGCATTAGGTTGTAAATATATCGCCCATGTCGTTTAAGCGCCGCCAACTGCCGGCTCGGCGTTTTAGCAGCGTCGCGTGTCGGAAGTCGCTCGCGTCCGTGCCAGCGAATCCGCTGACGGCGCCTCGACGATCCACGATTGCGGTTCGTACTCCCGCGCTTGTGTCACCGTAGCGACCAATGTGCCCGCTCGTTAAATTGCCTAAGCTTTCGCTGACGCTGCTCACGAAAGTCAGAGCACCGACATTACTAGATCTAAGAGCACTAAGCCTGCCAGATCTCATGTTCTACAAACTGAGTACCACAGCGAGTTAGTATTATTGCCATCTGATGTCTAGCTATCATACACTAACACTAACAAGTTCTAAGTACAAGTCAAAAAGCTTTGAACTTTTCGAGAGATTAGCGGAACTCAGATGGAGGCGAGAAGGCGGTGGCTGAAACCCGGCTAGCTTCGGACAGCGGAGGAATTCAAGTCGAGAAGGAGTTATTTGGTACTTGAAAAGGCTCATGGAATAAGGCATGAATTTCTCACCCTCCCCTCAAAGTAATGGAGCTCTTGAGGGAGGGTCAATAGGGCAGAAGAAGGGACATAGCACGGACCATGTGCGATAGATTCCCCCTTCCGGCATCCTTTTTTAGGGGCGGTGATGACACTAACACATAGAAATAGATGCCCATCTTACGTGCTTAAGGATCGAGGTTCTGAAGGGTGTGGAGTGGGAGAGGGGAAACCCCGCGGTATCCCACTGAACCTTTGGAGGCCTTGGCCTTGCTGGTGGCTTGATCTTAGAAGGCGAGAAGCGGAGAAGAAAGTTCGACCCGCAGTGGAAGGGTACCTTCTGGAAGCTCTGACATGGGCGGTCGCTTTTCACCCAGGGTGTGGGACCCTCGAGCAAGCGAAGTCACCGGCCGAGAGGCGTTCTGATTGGGCCGAGGAAGGCGGTGACTTCGGCTGGAGGACCCGCACCCCAGGCGGGAGGTTTGGAAATTGTGTGCGAGGATGTGGAGACGGCGAAGGGGCATGGGCGCCTCCCGGGTCCCGGCTTTGGGAGATGAGCCTTTGGGCGAGGGAGCTGGCCAGGAGGCTGCAGCACGAGCGTGGAGGCAGCGTGGGAGTTGAACGGAAGCACGCCATGAGGGGAGCCCTTGACCGTCAGCGAGGCGGCACCCACTTCACACTCCTTTGTCAGGCGAGGGAGAACTCGGCAGCTGTGCCTTTGCATGGGGTGCGAGGGATTTGGAGGCGGTGAGAAAGAGGCTATGTTGTGGCGTACCTCGGGTTTGTCGGGGATTTTCTTCAACACGAGGGGGCGGGAAGCGCGGGACACCGGGAGGCAGGTGTGGTGAGGAGGCCTGATCACTCTACCTGAGGCCTTGGCGGTTTAACTGTCACGAGGGAAGAGTGCTGGAGACTCGGTGGACCTGGCGGGGGCTGCCCGGTTTGTTTTATGATCGCGAACCGCAAACCTTTGAGGAAGCGTAGCAGCGAGTCGATGGAAAGTGGCGGCGGCGATCGTGTAATAGCGCTATATAGGTTGTATGGCGATACTTACATCAGCGGTTGCCTTTTAATGGTAAAACGCCAGGTGAATCTGCGGGAGGTCTGAGTTGAACCTAGCGTAGGGTTAAGATTCACGATGATACTCCGAGAACCAAGGGCCCGGTATTTCGCGATCCACCCTAAAAACACCGTGATCTCTACGAGCATGATGCGAACCCGTCCTCGGTGGCCGCCGGGGTGAGGCGTAGTCATGTGTTGGCCGAGGCTTGAGCGGTACGCTCGTGAAAAAACCTTGGCTAGCGCTCGAGGGCGAGCCCGGTTTAGGTGGGGGAGGAATGTGTAGCTATACATGGGTTATGGCAGTACCCCATCCATGATTTGCCTTTTAATGGTAAAGCACTTAGAGTGAATGCAGGGGAGGTCGAGTTAGAACCTATTTGTAAGCGAGGTTAAGATTCTGAATCGGCAGCCGAAGTGGGATAGTTTGGCACGGAAGCGGCACATGGCGACTTGAGGAGCTGCCGAGGGGAAGGAGGGCCATTGGATGCAAGTGGGTGTTCAAGGTGAAGCGAAGGCGGACGGGAGTGTCGACCGTTACAAGGCGCGGCTGGTGGCGAAGGGCTTCAGCCAGGCGTACGGAATCGACTACCGCGAGACCTTCGCCCCGTGGTGAAGTTCCGGCTCCCTCCGTGCCTAATATACGTGCGGCCAGGGGAATCTGCGTTACATCGACTCGATATCAAGGCCAGCGTTTACTGCATGCACGGAGATCTCGGCGAGAGATCTACATGAGTAAACTGCGAAGGAAATTTATCCCGGCGAGAGCATCTCGTTTAGCCGTCTTGTGTGAAAGTGC
>JBBHKD010000037.1:0-16848 GCA_037447605.1 Zygnema circumcarinatum
TGCAGCCGGTGATAGGCTGCACCCAACTTTCCCGCCCACGAGATCATCAGTGATGAAGAGTGGCTGAAGATAGAGGGACAGATGCGATTAGGGCCTGCAGTCCTCTCAGACCCGATCAAGCATTCTCAACTACGCCAAGTGCTGCGCCGAAATCACCTAGTTTTCGCACGACATTCACTCGACATCGGCAAGACACACTTGATTGAGCACCACATCCGATGCGGGGGATCGCCTCTAAGTGATGACCACGACTCCCTACCGGCTTTTCGCCTTGGCGAGCGATGTCGAGCAACCGGTCGGCGAAACGTGGGCTGGCGGATTGATGGGAACGGGAGGACCTTGGGCCCGGCGACCCGGCCGTTTTACCACCAAAGCGGATGGCACAACGGTCTGTGGAGACTATGTCGGAGGCCGAGCCTTGATGGCAGTGGGATCCTATACATTGCGGATGGATACTTATCACTCCGCGGCGTCTCCACGATGACCCGATGGTTCTCGTACGCTGGATATCACCGAGAGTCCTTACGGCCCGATCCTTTCGCGGCTCGAGCCCACGTCGGTACCAAGGGCGAGAGGGCTTGTAGCGGCCACCGCGCTTCGTCTTTGATGGGCAGTGCTTCCCTTTAGGCTCAAGAATTCCAGCCAGACTCACCAGCGCCTGGCCAACCAGGTGTTCGGCCCCTGTCGTGCCTTCTGCGAACCTTACGTGGATGATGCTTCCCTCCACAGCAAGGATTGGTCCTCCCACGCAACACGGTATTGACCAAATCTCTTTGCAGCGGCTCGCCGGTCGCGGCGTTTGAAGATTGCCCCAGAAATGCAAGTGGGGCCATGGGAGATCACTCACAGGACATGCGTCTTGGCATCAATGGTGAAACCCGTCAACTGACAAAATTGAGGCCGGCCCGACTCATGCGGTTCATAGAACCTCCTTTCGGCTGAAATCTTTCTTGGGACTCACCTCATTACATGGAACAATGAGGGTTGTGCCCTTATCGCGGCGTCCCTACCATGCCGCCCGGAAACCGCGAGTCCACTGCACGAGATGGAGCGGCCTTGAGGATCTGCTCCTTCCATGCGCTCAAGAGTTGCCCTCGCCGGGGCTCCTTTATGCGCATCAATTCGACCCCCCACCACACGCCCGCGATCATTGGCGCCCGGCCCGGAGTGAGGCGGGCTTTAGGCGGTGTGATCAAGCGATGTCGATGGGGAACACCGGTCGGTTATGCTAGCGAGATACGTTAGGAAACGAGACCAAATGCAGCCCTCGCGGCGGCGTACGGCTATTCTCACGGGCACTCGAAGTTTAAGCTCTTTATAGCCTACCAGCCCATTGTCATTGGTTGACCACATACCACTCACTTGGTACGCACATCATAGCTACCTGACCCAAGTTTGCCGCGTTAGGTGATGAAGTTGGAGGTATAATGTACTCAAAAGGTCACTCACCCGTCGAGACCCGAGCCCCGCAGCTGTCTGAGGCGGCCTCCGGTCGAAATCGCCGGCTCCACTCCTGTCCGCGATCCGGCCGTTCGCGAACCCATCCCCCACACCCACCCTCTTGAACCACGAGCATCTTCCCGCCGAGATTTTTATTGCGGATCAAGACACGCATGATGTCATGATACAGCCGATGGGGCTGATTGATATTCGGCCACGGCCACCACCCTCCATCGCTGGCAAGACCCTGACTTCACCCACGGCCACCCTCATGCGGATCCTTGGGAACTCCTCATGGATGACGACGGCGAAGCTCCCTTTCTTCCTCCCCACTTCCCCAGTGCCAATGATGTTCACTCTGACTCCTCTCTTCTGCGTTACGTCATGACTCACACACTGCCCCCTTTTATCACTGACACCGAGAGGGCTTGGCTGCTCCGCCGCGCTCGGAACTTCTCTGTTGATGATGATGGTCAGATTCTCTACCTCCCCTCCGGCCTTCCTGTTCCTTTCCCCAACGAGCGCATGGAGATCCTGGATGTCGCCCACGATGCCCAGCCTGCCGGATTCCACCTTGGGCAGAAGAAGATGGTCGCCATGCTGCAGGAGCGCTACTATTGGCCCGGCCTCCATGGCGCGGTGAGCCGCTACATCGAAACCTGCACCCGCTGCCAACGCGGCAAGCGCTCTGCTCCCCCCGACCGCCAACCCCTATAGAGATGGGTGAGATCAGAATCACGAGGCGTTTGAAGATTGGATCATTGACACCTTTCTATCCCATTTCGGCACCCCTCGGCTACATTGGCGGGTGACTCTAGCTGGCGATTGGGCGGATACACCAAATGGGTGTTGGGGAAGTTCCGCCTTGGCAGAATCCTAAGCTTTTCAGTCCACTTTCTACTGCGTCTCCGGCGGTAAAATGTCCATTCACCGTCACTCTCTCCCCTACTCTGTTCACTCTGACAATGGCACTGAATACAAGGGGGCGTTTGCCAAGCTCATGCAAGACTTCCGCATAATTCACCGCACCTCTAGCCCCTACTCCCCCTGGCAGAATGGGCTTGCAAAACGTACCATACAGACCGTTAAGGACGCGTGTGTTTGCGGCTGCGCGGAGCTGGAGGCGGACTGGCGCGAGGTCATCCCCTCCCTGGTCTTCTGTAACGACTGAAAACCGCCTCTTCAGTCTGCGCGGAATCACACACCAGCACTCCGAGTTGTGAGAAGCGAAGCTTTAGAGTGTAGCGCGGCCAGGCAAAGGAGTGCAACCCGAATGCCGATACGTTGGTTGGGTAGCGGCAGGTCACCTAAGCCCCTTCTAAGCTTCCCCGTTGAACCTCCTACCCGGCATGGAGGATTGGAAGCGAGGCTGTCCAATGGCGAGGCGCCGCGTGTCCCTCGACGAATGGGTTAGAAGGTGTACAGCGTCACGAGCGCTCACCCGCGCATTCAGCGGCCTTGGCAGCACTTGTAGCGGCGCTTGGCAAATGCGTCGATTACTGCGGTCAGCGGATCCCTACGGCAGCGGCGGCCAGCGGAGTCAATGGCGGTCCGTCCGTACCAGCGGTAACGTAATTATGCGGGGCGGCCGGTTCACGTTTATTCCCGAAACTAAGGAAGATGTGGTGGGATTCCGTGATCCCTGCGACCGCTCGGCTGCCCGATACATATGTATGTCTGTTATACGCGCGCGCCGAACCCTTCGCGACCCAGCCGCGGGTTAGATCGAGGACCTTCGATTAAGTAGGTGGTCCCGGCGCCTTGGCCCACTTCGGCCAGCGCGGTGAGAGTACTAGGGCCGGGCGCTTCCCTACTAAGTACACCTCCAGGTGGTGGCTGGCGTTGCGCTACATTACTCTCCCCACGGGGATGCTGAGCGCCCTGGATTCCGCGTGTGTGGGAAGTAGTAAAGCTGACTCGTAGTTTTGGCCGGCCACTTGTGTCCGAACTCTCGTGATAGCGGAGGGCTCATGATAATCGGTCAAGTCCCTTTTCAGGGGTTAGCGGGGGCGGCTCGGGGAACAGGTGCGCCCTGCGCTGGCTCTCTAGCGACTGCGCCTCAGTGCTGGGATTGATGAGCTCACGGCGGTGGTTAAGGATTGCCCTGCGGCTCCCATGTGCTATGTTCAGCCCCATAGCCCAACCACTTCACGAGGTATTCGTGACGGGAAGAGCGACCCTTGCTCACAATACGGTGGGCTTGAATGGTTTCAACTTTATACTCAAGTTCACCTTCAAGTTCCACTGGTGGGGGAGGTGGTTGGATCCTCCCATCGCTACTGTAGACCTTTAGCAAGCCCGCGTGAAGACGGATGCACCGCCGTGGGATGGTAAAATCAACACTATGGCGACATCATTGATTAAACCCAGCGCGACCTTAAAAGATCCCGATGAGCGGGGCCACGGCTGCGTGTTCGCCATAAGCTTTGAGTCTCAAGTTCGCCGTACTTAGCAACACCTCATCGCCTTCGTTGAAGGTGAGTTGGGTACGGTGACGGTCAGCATAGGCCATTTGTCGCGACTGGGCCGCTAGCAGGGTCCGCCGTGCCCTCTGCAGCGCCTCAGACATTAGTCGGACAAAAGATCTGACTGCGGGAGGTTGAGCCCCATCAGTCCCTCTCAGCTTCCAAGGATCGGGGTTTCTGTGGACGCCCATGTTCCACGGATCAGGGGACTGATCCCTTGGTTGCAGGGGATTTCGAGGATGCTGGCCAAAGTTCAAGAAGAAGGGGTGAGTGCAGATGGACTCACAGGAAGCATTGATGATGGGCGTACTGCGCCTTTGGGGCGATTAGATCCCACCCATCGAGGGGTAGGTCCGCGCATAATGCGGAGGTAATCCTCCGGGATCACATTCACCGTTAAAGTCGGCCATGTCGGTTTTGCGGGTGGAAAATTTGTACTCAACGCGCTGCTTGGTCCCAGCGATTTTTGAGCACTTCCGTCAAAATGGCGGTGAATCGTGGATCCGCGGTCGGGAACCACAATTTACGGTAGCCATCTCTTTGGCTCCACACTTTGTCAATACAACCCGTGCAATCGCAAATTAGGCCCGGCCGGTCTTAGTAGTTGGTGCAAAATGCACCATCTTCTTCGAGTCGATCGACAGACCCGAGGGATGGAGTCATGCCCAGGGTGTCCTGAGGGAAGATCGTGATCAAGGTCCTTCACCCACACTATCCCATTTCAGAAAGGAGGTGTGAGGGTTGCGGTGGCGGGGATCACGCGGTCACGGGGGTTCTATTTAGTTGACAAGTTGGACAAAGCGGTACATAAACAAATCCCTCGAGAGTCAGGCCACCCAGAACTCCGGGCGATTGCCTCCGCAGGGTTTTAGCCTTCCCATGTGACCTGATGCGGAGGATCATGTAGCTCACCCCGGGAATGAGCTTTCTTGAAATGCAGTCCCGACGCCCAGGCACGACCAGCTGGCGGCGTGACTGCGGAATCCGGGTCATAGACACCACTTTGTCGCGCCAATGGCCGTACCTTGGCCATCCGAGAACCAAAGGATCACCAGTATATACCCTCACGAGATCATGCATGCGAGATAAGAGGCGGGAGGGTTGGCTGCGTCAGCGGTGGAGGGATCTATGACAAAGCATCTTGGAGGCGGAGGGCTTCGGGGGTTGGCGGCCCTCACCTCGTCATCTCGTTCCACCAACACTTTCGAGTGTTAAACCCAGGCGCACCATCCGGGCAAGATCGCGAGGGCTGCCTTTCGATTAGATTACCTTACATTAGATCTTAAAGTGGAAGTAGACCCACTTTGGCGATCAAACCTTTGGAGGGAACTTCAGACCCGGCGTGCTGCCGCCTGGGCAAAGATGCATTTGGGTTGAGGAGGAGCGTCGGCGAGGCCGGTGAAATTGATGATAGCGCGTGAGCCGCTTTAAGCCCCCTACAAATGCTTACCCGCCATGTCCTCAGTGGACCCTTCCTGGCGAGTTCTACGTTACATTTACTTGAGAATAGTTAGCGCTTCGGCGGGATTCATTTCGCGACTTTCATGCGCCCCGAGTTGACCATCTTGAAACAAGGCGGCACCCAAAGGGAATCGAGAAGCATCACAAACCATAAAAGGTTTGGGCCGAGATTAAAGCTAAGCGGAGAGTGGGTGCGTGGCTGGGAGTGCATGGCGCCGCCCGGACATCGGCATTAGGGGTCCATGTAAAGGGGACACGGAGCGTGTCCAGAATGTCAGGGGTATGCAGTTTACTAAACCCTTGGATGAACTTGAAAATAATTCGCCAAAACTTTGAGAAAAAGACCTCCAAGCTGATGTAGGTGATGGGGTGGCCAAGTTTCAGCGGAAACTTTGGCGGGGATCAGGTGAAGACCCTGATCGTGAGATATGCCAAGATAAAGCAACTTCGCGTTGCATGAGTGACCACGCTGCTTCCTCTTGGCATAAAAATTGGGTGCTTCCTCAGCGGGGTCTCTCAAACACTTTTCAGAGCGTGTTCAAGATGTTCCTCCTACGTCTTCTTGAAGATAATGAATATCATCGAGGTAAACCAAAACAAACTCGTCCATGCCGATGAACATTTCGTTCATCACAGCCTGGAAAGTCGCCGGAGCATTAGTCAATCCAAAGGTCAACACCTTATATTGGAAGTGACCAATGCGGCGTCGGGCATGATTTTGGCACATGAAGCTTTTCATTGTGGCGGATCACGATGGTACCCACTGAAACCCAGATCAGTGAAGTAAACCTTTCTGGCCGTGAAGGCGATCAACGAGATCATCAATGCGTGGTAAAGCAAAGCGGTTCTTTCGCGGTGATCTTGTTGAGTCTTGGCGATAATCAATGCATCCTCAGCGAACCATCTTTCTTCCCAACAAACAAGATGCGGGCGAAAGGGGCCGGTACAGGTTCTATCGGCCGCTTTTCGCGTAAAGTTGCCAATTGCTTTTCGCATCTCCTGGTTTCTTTTGGAAGCCCAACGGAGTAGATCGCGGCCGCCAAAGTGACTTTGCTCGAGCTCAAAGGGGATTGTATTGCCCCACTCCTCTAGATGGTGGCAACCCTCTTGGAAGGTCGTCAGGGAAAACATCCCTGAACTCATCCAACAAAGGTTGGATTTTTACTTACTTGGGTGGAAACTGACGAGGAAACACATCTGTAGATGTGATCACACGCCATTCTGTCGTGGGTATGAACATCACCGATGGTACGCCTTGGCATACCATGACAGTGCAACCTTCATGGCTGCTCTGACCCAGTGCAAATTTGACGCGATAAGGAGTAGCGAGTTGCTTGATGCTTGGCCGGATGTGGCTCTGCCGGAATTCTTGAGGGTAAGCCTTTGTCCTGCCTTGCCGAGAATGCAATGTGGGACAAAAAGTCCATTTTGTGCTTTTGACCATGGTTAACCCAAACTCCCAAAATAGCTGTCGATTACCCGAGGGGGCGGTTGTGTTAGAAGACGCGGCGGCGGTGGGCAGACTTGGGTGTGGCAGGCCGGAGATCCTGGCCCGCTAGCGTCCATCCCGAAGTAACACTTTCTCAATGGGGATCACGTGGTCCAACCCATCTAGGGTGACCATGAGAACTATGAATTTAGCATCTGCCCGATGGCTGCTGGGTGGCCGATGGTGACCCGATGTGTTGGAGTCACGGATACGCTTTCGGCGCTCTTGCGGCGCCACCTAAGCGATAATAAGCCCTCCATTGGAACTCCGGTTCCCCACCCGATGAACATCTTCACTCTCACGCTCACTCTATCTCCCTTCACTCGCAGCCCCATAACTCCCTGGGAATGAGCAGAGGCGAGCGGTAATCACACAGTATGGGAAGCTCATGGCTCTAAAACTCCTTTTATGAATGTCACCCACATGAGTTCTCCCCCTCTCACCCTAGCTGCTTCCTCCACTTACTCCACTGCAACCTTGCGACACAAGCGGAGACGGCCCGGCAACCGCGGCGGGCCTGAGAATAAGTCGAGGGACTCGGTAGTCTAATGTGGTTATGCTTCATAACAAAGGCTAAACCCTATATATACGCCATGGCCGTGTTAAAATTTGACATCTTCCTTGTTGACCCGATGTCGTCCGCGGCCGCCCTCATCGTTCCGGCCCGGCCGAATGCAGCGTTCAACATCGGCTTCGGTCTTTACGTAAGCATGCGGCCTGACCCTAGTCAGATTAGGTAAGATACTGATTCCGCCGCCCTCGAGCGGTAGTTGTGTTTTAGCGTGGAAGTCGTCCAGCGCGCATCATGTTCGTTCGTGGCCCTTTACCGTACGATGGCCCGTCCGTAAATCTCCGTCGTCGCCATTTCGTATGGATTCCACTTATCCGTGGTGACTCGGTCTCCTCCGTGAGTTGACCTGCGATCCGCAGTCGCGGACTTCCACCGTGGCGGTTCATGGAGCATCCACCGACATCCTCAGCGCCCAGCGTCACGGACCCATGAACTTTGTTTGGCCCGACCGTATTTCTAGGAACGCACAGCGGATCTCATGTTTCCTAAGGCTAGCCAGGCTCCCAGCACCGCTGCCAGCAATCCCTGGCGGAGTTCACCATGGGCCCTGTGATGAGTGCATGACATGGCGTCTCTGCCCTTCCTTTGAGTCAACATCGCTGACCTGCTCCTTAGTCCCCACATGAGACTTCACAGCAATCATCCCTCACTACTTGTTTAAGCACATAATGTGTACTCCTGTGCTTTGTCCTCTTATGAAACGAGGGGTTTTCAGCGAGGCATGGACGGCCCGATTATCCGTGAACAAAGTCAAGGGACGTTTGGCTATTTTAAAACTCATCAAAAGAAATGTTGGAACCAAACTCCCCTCGCCGCTGCGTGACATGCCCCATGTACTTTCGCCTTAGGTGCTGAACAAGCATAGCAGAATCACAGCGAAACTCCATGAGATGGCTCCACCTCGCGTTGGGTAAACAAATCCAGTGCGTCGCGTCCGTCACCTCGGTCGGAGTCGGTGTATCCGATCACTTTCTGATGCGACCCTCTCACCGTACTTAGTCAGGTACTCCGGGAAGATTTGCAGTACGAGCAGAAGATTAAACTTTATGGCCTCGATACCGAGGTAGGGATTCTCCATGAGCAGAGCTGCGGCGCTCGACCCGTAAGTCGATTAGGGTACCAATCGTAGGTACATTAAACTTCCAGATAGCGGATAAATGCGGCACTCCGTGCATGCGGTGGCATACCTCCGGCGTCGTCGGCGGGCTCCCGCATCTTCGACGATCTGGCGCGTCTCCGCCCGGTTGAGTTACGCGATGCGCACTCCTCCTGTGAATCTCGCTAGTACATCAGCGGCGTACTTCGCCACGACTTAGGAGCGGACTTCGTCCGCGCGCCGGTTGTATCCCGGAGGAATCACTGGCCTCCCTAGATCGACATTTGGAAGTTAGCTTGCAAAAGCTTCTTCAGATCATTGATTCTCTCCAGTGAGAGACTCACCATAATGAGGTCATCCACATAGATCCCAACATACATGAGATCTCCCTCCTCTCCTTGTCGGTAGACGGAATGATCCGTCTCAAAATCCATTTCTCCTCAGAAGATCGTCAATCTTCTCGTACCAGATCCTAGGTGCCTGCTTCAGTCCGTACAGACTCTTCACTAGGCGACAGACGAGATGCTCCTGCCCCGGGACAACTTTCCCTTCGGGCTGCTCCATGTAGATCTCCTCAGCGAGATCTCCGTACAGAAACGCGGTCTTGATATCTAACTGATGGACATGCATCCCCTCAGCAGCTGCGATCAAAATTAGGGCACGGAGGGAGTTAAACTTCACCACCGGGGCAAAAGTCTCCATGTAGTCGATTCGTATACGGTACGTAGCCCTTAAGCCACCGGTGGCGCCTTGTAGCGATGCGACACTCGAAGATCCGCCTTTAAACTTCACCTTGAACACCCACTTGCATCAGTGGCTCTCCTTCGCCCGTGACTTCTCCGGTCGCCGCGTCCGGGTTCTGTCGGACTATTCCGCCGGTATCGTTGTTGCTCGCCGCCCATTATCGACGCCGGCGGGCCTCCTGCGAGGTTTTCGCGTACCGGTGATGCATGTAGCGATGGGCAACTCTAGCAGTCGGCCCGGTCGTGAGCACTCTCTCTGCATCCGGGTTAGTCTGCCGATGACACGTATGGATTCGGGCCCCTCACCACCCGCGGGTGCTCCTCCAGCGGTCCTTCGTTCTCCCACTCCTCGAGTTGAAGAAAATTCCGGGAACAAATCCCGGAGGCATCCTTGCCCTCATCGCGTCTCTCTCGGCCATATCCAGGTCCTCGGACTCTGTCCGTGCAAAGATGCAGTTTCGCCCGAGGTCTTCCTCATCAGCGGGTGAGTGTAGTGGGGCCAGATGCTCAGGTCCTCCGGCTCCCCTTTGCGGCACTTCGGGTTCGACTCCCGCCTCCGCCTCGACGTTCGACATTGCTCCTGAGTCAGCTCCTTCGCTCTCCGGCATGCTGATCTCCTCCAAAGCCGGGACCTTAGAGGCTTCAACGCCTTCTCCGCTGGTCTCCACGTCCTCATACACAATCTCAATCTGTCTTTTGGGGCTGGGTCTCACCCCTGGCAGCATCCGCCCTTTCGTCCAGGTGATGTCCTCAGGCTGCACTTCGCCCGGCTTTCAGCGGGTTCCAAATCTGTAGATGCGGTACGTCCATGTTGTAGCCGAGAACATATCCTTCAGCGGCTCATGGGTCGAACTTCACTCTTACGTCTCGCCTTCGGCCTTTGTCGACCGGCGCTCAAACCGGTGGGGAAGCGGGTGGGCTTTCTCCTCCACCTCCTGGGAACCTGGTCGCGGAAACACAGAAGATGGAGGCATCTATTTCAAGGTAAGCTGCTGGTCATCACACGCTACTCTCCCAGAAAAGCTGAGGGAAGGGTCCCCTTGAGCATGAATTAAAGCGCCATGTCCCCCCAACATCCTATTTACCCTTTAAAGCCTCCATTACTTTGAGGGGAGTAGGGAGGCGGAAATTCATGCTAATTCCACTGAGTCTTGAAGTACTTTCGCCGAACTCCTTCGACGAACTCCCTCGGTTAATACGGCGCTGAGTCTTAGGTTCACATCGCTCTCTCATCTATCGAGTGCGCCAATCTCGAGGCTCAGAAGCCTGGACTTGTTCTTGAGAATGTTCACCTGAAAATCCTTCGAGAAAAGTGATGAAGTACCGAGCTCCTCCACTTGTTGCCGGTGTCACGGGGCCACAAAGGTCGGTGTGAACCAACTCCAGTTTCTCTAGCATGGTAAGCTCTCTCGGCTCCTAAGCGAATGGTTTTAGATCGCCTTCCCTACACTCCTTGCAGCGAGCTCCTTCTCCACGACATCGTCTAACCACGGGACCAGCCCGCCGCGCGGCAAAATTTGTGCAACCCCCGATGGATTAGATATCCCGAGTCGTGCCGAGGAGATTTATGGCGGTTCGTCCGACCATCACATCTTCATCCTCGTCGCTCCATAATGAAAGTGTCTGAGGCCTCCTTCTCGTACCCTCCCGAGCGGCAGCTTCACGAATCCTTTGCGTGGTATGCATAAGACTTCTCTTTGAACGTGATCTCGTACCCCCCTCTTTACGCTGGCTGCCGAGACATGAAGTTACGTTTTGATACCGAGGGGTGTGGGTATCAGCAGGCCTGGCAGCTCCTCCCTCTCTTGGTAGTGGCAGGTAGTCTCAGGAATCATCTTGGCTACTCATGCCGTGGCTACATCCGCCACTCCGGGTTGCAGTGAAGGCGGTCCAGTCAGCGTCAGAACATGCAGCAATAGCCACGTGTGTGTGGGCGAATCGATCAGCCCGAGGGGCGGCAGTCCACGAACCTGGATCTTCCCAGCAAAGTGAACAGCGGGCCTTTTTCGGCCATCATCAGATTGGTCTCATTCGACCCTTTGCATTCGGTGCTCTTGGCGGCCCGCTTCTTGCATGAATCCCCATGGCCTTTCTTCTCCTTCTTGCTTGTAGAATGCCCGTGGCAGCCTCCCTCCTCCAGATCTTGGGGACTCTTGTTCTTGTAGCGGTCTGGCAGAGTGGTGGCGATCTTGCCTTACTTGGCGTGTAGCTCTCCCTGGGGTCTCTCTCAGTCCGACTTCGTGGCACCTCCTCTTCCGGTCTTGTAAGGTGAGTCGCGGCCTTGCTTTTATACTCCTCGGTGCTCTGGGTGTCTCCCCGGACGGTGTCCTCCTCCTTGATCCTCCGGCTTCACTTGCTCAAGGGGGTCGTTTCGAGGTTCGTTACAGGGCCGATCTTGTGGCCTACTTGTTGCTACATCAAATCTAGAGGTCAATCCCGAACTGGCTGATCTTGTGGTCACTCCCCAGCGGTTTGTAGAGCTATGAACTTTTCGTCAAGGTATCCCAAACCTGACCATATATTAGCTCGATTTCTCATCAAAGTCATCTTCATCTTCCCAGTAGCGTGTAAAGACTCCTTATCGTGGCGTTATCCTTTACATCATACATCTCTTCGCCCTCCACGCATAGCATGTAGTCTTGAGAGATCCTCTGACATGGGCGAAGGACTTCCCTCACGCTTTCATGGCGATCTGGGTGGCGCTTTTGTTGTCCTTTGGCACTCCATCGTGGCGCCATAGTGTTCGACTGGCACGCTCCTTGGTGGCTCCCTCCCGGTAGCACAGTTGCCTTTGATAGTCTTGATTGGCGTACTGTGATTGCTGCCACGGCGAAGGAACCCGACCGCCATCTCCACCCCTTGTAGTCTTGGCCAGTGGAATGCTTTGAGGGAATGCACGAACTCCGCGTGGTCCTGCGTGGCCACCATTGGCTCACGATACCACTTGTTGGGTCTGGATATGCTGTCAGAGGCGCCACCTCGTGTAAGCCCTCATTAGAACTCACGGTTCCCCACCGATGAGAACATCTTCCACTCTCTCTCACTCTATCTCACTTCACTCTAGCCCATAACTCCACCGGAATGAGCAGCGAGGGCGAGCCTGTGGAAATCACCTGCAATTATGGGAGAAAGCTCCGCGGCTCTAAAACTCCTTTATAATAAGAATGTCACCCATGAGAGTTTCTCCCCACTCTCACTATTTATACTCCACTTACTCACTACCTTTAGACAGCGAGGCGGCCCGGCAACGGCGGGAGCGCAGAATAAGTCCGCGGGACTACGATGGTACAGCGGTTTGCATCCTTCATAACAAAGCTAAACTATATACGCCATGGCCGGGTGTTGCGTGACATCTTCCTTGTTGACGATGTCGTCACGGCACTTCCCTCTGGATTCGGCGGCGGTCGCAGCGTTCAACATCCAGCTTTAAGTGCTTTGGTAAACCTAAGCGGCCCCAGGCTTAGTAGGTGGGTCGTCTGCAGTTCGCCGCCCATCGAACTTTATTCGGATTCGGCGCAGCTTAGCCGCTTGCGTCGCGATGCAGCGTCCGTAGCCGCTGGCATGTTGATTCGCGCCGTACGATAGCGGCCGTCAGCGTAAATCTCGATGCGTCGCATTTCCGTGGCGTTCACACTTGTCGGCGTGGTGGCGGCTTCGGTCTCTCTCGTAGTTGACCTCGTCCACTTGATCCATGGACACTTTAAGGAATACGGCGGTTAAAGCCCAGAGCATCACTTGAGCATCCTCGGCGTGGGGCCTGCATTTGGCCCGACCGTATTTCCCCAGGAACAGCTAGCAGCGGTCTCATGTTTCCCAGCGAGGACCGCGACAATGTTAGTGTGGGCAGGTACAATGTCTAACTATAGCACCGCCAACTTACTAACGATGAAGATTCATGTACGATGGAAAGGTGGAACATGTTAGCACTTATATGCGAAGGTTGAGGGCGAGCCGTCCTCACACCAATGTAGGGTGAGCCAACCCGGTAGGCTGGTGGATCCTTCCATAAATGCGCACCAGCGTGTGCTTTCCTCAAGCCCCATTTCACCAACGCCAAGTGGTGGGAAAGGTCGCGAACTGCCATGTCGAGGAACTTACGGCACATGCGGCGCGCAGGACAGGTGACACCACTTGACATGCAAAGCATCCATGGCACATTGCATGAGAACATCATAAGCCATGACATTGAGGGATAAAGACATGCCAATCACCATTCACTTTGCATCCATAAACCGGAAAAGTCACTACGATGCTTGAGAGAGAAACCGGGAAGAAGGGAGTACATCAAACACAAAAGATCTTGCACTCCGAAGGCACGCCCCGCAAGTTAAAATGTCGGGTTCACGAAACAAAGAGTCTTTTATCCTTGAGTAGCCCATTCCCTCCCCACAGCACAGCATGTCCACCCGACAACGACCCCTAAGGCTGGCTTGGTAGGTTGGAACTCGACCTTGCCTTCTTGTCGCGGTGTTGAGGGCAATCAAGCCTTATGCCCCTCCCTTGCGGCAGCGAAACACTTGTTGCCAGTGCGTCTTCTCCCATTTCCTCGGGTCAACCGTGGAGTGGGTGGTGACTGACCACTTAAGAACAGCCCAAGAGCTTTGTTCTTTCACCCGATTTAGCGTTTGAGGTCGCGCTGCGACCACTATGCGTCGTGACCTCTGGGGAATTAGGAAGGCTATCGCCCTGAGGCGGTGTCAAGCGAATCATTTCAAAGTCTGGTAGAGTCGTGAGGGGGTCCCCGCGGTTTGAGTCAGTAGGTTAGTTCTCAGTACTTCCTCGGGTGTGGCTTCAAGCCATTCTGAAGTGCGGAAAAACTCAGCTTTGTCGGGCTTGTGATGGTGATAGAGGGCACCACTTGGCCATGGTCACCATGGCTACGCTTGGCAGTGCCGGTTTGGACCATGTTACGGCTTATCCCGGGCCTCCAAGCGGGATCAAGGCCCAAAGTGTTTGTCAGGTTTAAATATACGAACTTATCCCAATGAATCCCCAATCTCATCGAGAGAGGCCCTCATACACTACGGTATGCGGCTCCTCACGAGTCTTCCGGAGTAACAAAGCTTACCGAGCTGGAGAGGGCGGTTGAGTGTGAAGGTAACGCCGTTTGGCCAACCCTTTGCTTTCCCGATCGGCGGTCGTGGTAGGATGTTAGCCCCAAAGGAAGCGGGGGCCGCAGCCGATGCAGTGAATCCTGATGGGATTGCGGGGAGTTCAGTCCGAGGGCGGGATGCTCCTGGCCGGCCGGTACCCCGGCGAGTCCCCCCTTCTTTGGGTGGTTAGCTCCACCAGGTGGGGAAGTGACTCCCAGGTGGAAAAACGGGGGATCGGACTTCGGCGAACGCCCGGGCCCGGTTGAAGCGTCGGACGACGGCGTCACCGGTGGTTTGCCTAACCCACTTCCCGGACTGTGCGTCCCGCGCCTACGGCTGAGGGGGTTGGGGCATACCTTCCTCGATCCTCCGGAGCCTGTCCGAAAGGCCCCGGAACTCCATTTGGAGCGTGTCCACCAGGCGGCGGACCGTGAGCTCCATGTCGTCCACCTGCCTCGTACAGGCCATGGTGGCGACGCGCTGCTGCCTTACATCCGCTCCCAGTTCGTCGATCCTCTTCTTCATCTTCAGGGACGCGCCCACCGTGATGTGGGCCCCGATCATGGGATCGGCGGATTCTGCCGGAGCCAGCGGCTCCGGTGACGCGGGGGGAGGGCAGCAGTCACCGGATGACCTTGGTCATCCGTGGGCTCGGGACTGGGCCCCTCCATGGGGGTGGCCGCAGTCTCCGAGTTCTCCTCCATCACCTCGTCCCGAGGGACAGGTGGTGGAGGTGGCGGCCCCGAGGGCCCCGGGTCCCCTCCGGCCCGGCGAGTGGTCACCATGATGACCCTTGGGAGTTCTCTGTCCGAGAGGCGCTGGCAGCGGCCTCGATACCAAATGTAGCGGTGGCAGCCTCTTCAGTCTGCTTGAATCACACACCGGCGCTCGAGGTTGGCCGAGAGAGCAAAGAAAGCTTCGAGGTAAAGGCGACCTGGCGGGTGCAACCGGAATGCGTGCGTTGGTTGGGTGACGGCAATCACCCTGGCCGCCTACGCTTCCCAGATTGAACCTCCCCTGCAGTGGAGGATTGGAGCTGAGGGCTGTCAATGGCGGCCTGCGTGTCCCACTCTCGACCGCGAATGGGTCAGAAGGTGTACAACATCTGAGGCAGCTCACCGCATTCAGCGGCGGCGCCGCTGACAGCGAGCGCCCGTCTTGTCGGTGCCACTTGATCGGATCCTGGCCGTGGCGGTGGCGTAGTCCGGTGACGATCGTCGTACCAGCGGTAACGTAGTGTATGGGCCGGCGGTTACGTTCAAAAGCGTAAGGAAGATGTGAAATTAGGATTCCGTGATCCCTCGACCATCGGCGGCATGCCGATACATGTAATATGCACCGATTTATACGGCGCCGCATGTGAACCGCACAGCCGCCCAAGGTTGATCGAGGACCCCTTCGGTCCTAGGTGGTCCACAAACGCCTTGGCAGCGCTCGACGTAGCCGGAGTGAAAGTCACTAGGGCGGAAGCGGCGCCACTAAGAGTACACTCAGGTGATTAGCGGGTATTTGTAAGCGTTCGCTACATCTTCGCTTCCCCAACGCCGATTGCACTCACTCCAGCCTCTCCCTCACGAGCTCCTCACATGGCGAAGTAAGCCCAGCATTCCCCTTGACCCCACCTCCCCTCTTTCTGGCTGAGCCCCTCTTCACGATGTGGCGCCTCCCCGGATGTCCGGGTAGCCCAGCTTCGGCTCGGCCTCCGCTTCCAAACCCTAGATTCCATGGCATCCCACCACCTCGAACGCGCGCACAGACGACAACTCACTGACTTTGGGAGGCGCCGACGCGCTGCTCTCCCGCCCAATCAGGTCGCGCCACGTCAGCTCATTTGGCTCGAGGAATCTGCGTAGAAACTGACTCAACGGGCTTTCGTGGTTGGGCCCTTCATTTGTGTCGGTCCGTCCGGAGATCGGTACGGGCCATCATTCCGACCACGACTCTAGTGGAAACACTTGCGGCTGGCGTTCCTGCTTGGTCATTTGATGCGACGTGCGCGTTAATGATTCCAGCGATGAGCCGTTTGCAACGGCAGTAGCGGCCTCCTCAAACCACTACCATGCCGACTCCTCATTGGTCCATTTCTAATTCCCGCCACTTTTTGCCACTGACCGCCTGTCATTGGAAATCCCACCCGCGAGATGCGGCGAGCCTACGGAAAGGTTGTCCTCACCTGACCCTTTTGGTTGCCACGTGGCAGTCTGCCATTGGATGGCCCTCCTTCCGGTCCCCCATGCCGTTTTTTTTTTTGTCTTTTTTTTTTCATGCAGTTTCCGTAGGCTCGCCGCATCTTGCGGGCCGCGCCGCGATGCGCGGCGCCGTACGTCGGTGCACGGTCGGATCCTGCGCGCGAGGCGCGGGGTCCGATTGTCTACAAGATCTCTCCTCCCGAAAGATCCAAGGGGGCGTGATTAGCAAAATAGTATCAGTTTTTTTCCGAAAGGGGCGCGGATATCCAAAAAGTGGGGCGGCTGTATCATTTTCCTTATT
>JBBHKD010000039.1:0-12975 GCA_037447605.1 Zygnema circumcarinatum
ATATAACGGAGTGGGCGTGTATAGAGCATAACCTATTACTGCGTGTGACATAAGCGTCCATATCTGAATAGGGAGAGCGCTTAATTGACTCAAACTTTTTGTGCATACGGCGGACACACTGTAGAGTGACGCTGAGAAATTTCGGTGCAAAAAAGTAAAAGACAAAAAAGTTAAGTATAACGGAGTGGACGTGTATAGGAACGCAACCTATTGCATGTGTGACATAAACGTCCATATCTGAATAGGGAGAACGCTTAATTGACTCAAACTTTTTGTGAATACGGCGGACACACTGTAGAGTGACGCTGAGAAATTTCGGTGCAAAAAAGTAAAAGACAAAAAAGTTATGTATAACGGAGTGGACGTGTATAGGAACGCAACCTATTGCACGTGTGACATAAACGTCATATCTGAATAGGGAGAACGCTTAATTGACTCAAACTTTATGTGCATACGGCGGACACACTGTAGAGTGACGCTAAGAAATTTCGGTGCAAAAAAGTAAAAGACAAAAAAGTTATGTATAACGGAGTGGACGTGTATAGGAACGCAACCTATTGCACGTGTCACAAAAACGTCCATATCTGAATAAGGAGAACGCTTAACTGACTCAAACTTTTTGTGCATACGGCGGACACACTGTAGAGTGACTCTGAGAAATTTCGGTGCAAAAAAGTAAAAGACAAAAAAGTTAAGTATAACGGAGTGGACGTGTATAGGAACGCAACCTATTGCATGTGTGACATAAACGTCCATATCTGAATAGGGAGAACGCTTAATTGACTCAAACTTTTTGTGAATACGGCGGACACACTGTAGAGTGACGCTGAGAAATTTCGGTGCAAAAAAGTAAAAGACAAAAAAGTTATGTATAACGGAGTGGACGTGTATAGGAACGCAACCTATTGCACGTGTGACATAAACGTCCATATCTGAATAGGGAGAACGCTTAATTGACTCAAACTTTATGTGCATACGGCGGACACACTGTAGAGTGACGCTAAGAAATTTCGGTGCAAAAAAGTAAAAGACAAAAAAGTTATGTATAACGGAGTGGACGTGTATAGGAACGCAACCTATTGCACGTGTGACATAAACGTCCATATCTGAATAGGGAGAACGCTTAATTGACTCAAACTTTTTGTGAATACGGCGGACACACTGTAGAGTGACGCTGAGAAATTTCGGTGCAAAAAAGTAAAAGACAAAAAAGTTAAGTATAACGGAGTGGACGTGTATAGGAACGCAACCTATTGCATGTGTGACATAAACGTCCATATCTGAATAGGGAGAACGCTTAATTGACTCAAACTTTTTGTGAATACGGCGGACACACTGTAGAGTGACGCTGAGAAATTTCGGTGCAAAAAAGGAAAAGACAAAAAAGTTATGTATAACGGAGCGGACGTGTATAGGAACGCAACCTATTGCACGTGTGACATAAACGTCCATATCTGAATAGGGAGAACGCTTAATTGACTCAAACTTTATGTGCATACGGCGGACACACTGTAGAGTGACGCTAAGAAATTTCGGTGCAAAAAAGTAAAAGACAAAAAAGTTATGTATAACGGAGTGGACGTGTATAGGAACGCAACCTATTGCACGTGTCACAAAAACGTCCATATCTGAATAAGGAGAACGCTTAACTGACTCAAACTTTTTGTGCATACGGCGGACACACTGTAGAGTGACTCTGAGAAATTTCGGTGCAAAAAAGTAAAGACAAAAAAGTTAAGTATAACGGAGTGGACGTGTATAGGAACACAACCTATTGCATGTGTCACAAAAACGTCCATATCTGAATAAGGGAGAACGCTTAATTGACTCAAACTTTTGTGAATCTGACGGACCTGCTTGTAGAGTGACAGCCGAGAAATTCCGGTGCAAAAGAATAAAACGCAAAAACGTTATGTATAACGGAGTGGACATGTATAGGAACGCAACTTATTGCACGTGTCACAAAAACGTCCATATCTGAATAGGGAGAACGCTTAATTGACTCAAACGTTATGTGCATACGGCGGACACACTGTAGAGTGACGCTAAGAAATTTCGGTGCAAAAAAGTAAAAGACAAAAAAGTTATGTATAACGGAGTGGACGTGTATAGGAACGCAACCTATTGCACGTGTGACATAAACGTCCATATCTGAATAGGGAGAACGCTTAATTGACTCAAACTTTTTGTGCATACGGCGGACACACTGTAGAGTGACTCTGAGAAATTTCGGTGCAAAAAATTAAAAGACAAAAAAGTTAAGTATAACGGAGTGGACGTGTATAGGAACGCAACCTATTGCATGTGTGACATAAACGTCCATATCTGAATAGGGAGAACGCTTAATTGACTCAAACTTTTTGTGAATACGGCGGACACACTGTAGAGTGACGCTGAGAAATTTCGGTGCAAAAAAGGAAAAGACAAAAAAGTTATGTATAACGGAGTGGACGTGTATAGGAACGCAACCTATTGCACGTGTGACATAAACGTCCATATCTGAATAGGGAGGAACGCTTAATTGACTCAAACTTTATGTGCATACGGCGGACACACTGTAGAGTGATGCTAAGAAATTTCGGTGCAAAAAAGTAAAAGACAAAAAAGTTATGTATAACGGAGTGGACGTGTATAGGAACGCAACCTATTGCACGTGTCACAAAACGTCCATATCTGAATAGGGAGAACGCTTAACAGACTCAAACGTTTTGTGCATACGGCGGACACACTGTAGAGTGACTCTAAGAAATTTCGGTGCAAAAAAGTAAAAGACAAAAAAGTTAAGTATAACGGAGTGGACGTGTATAGGAACACAACCTATTGCATGTGTGACATAAACGTCCATATCTGAATAGGGAGAACGCTTAATTGACTCAAACTTTTTGTGAATACGGCGGACACACTGTAGAGTGACGCTGAGAAATTTCGGTGCAAAAAAGGAAAAGACAAAAAAGTTATGTATAACGGAGCGGACGTGTATAGGAACGCAACCTATTGCACGTGTGACATAAACGTCCATATCTGAATAGGGAGAACGCTTAATTGACTCAAACTTTATGTGCATACGGCGGACACACTGTAGAGTGACGCTAAGAAATTTCGGTGCAAAAAAGTAAAAGACAAAAAAGTTATGTATAACGGAGTGGACGTGTATAGGAACGCAACCTATTGCACGTGTGACATAAACGTCCATATCTGAATAGGGAGAACGCTTAATTGACTCAAACTTTTTGTGAATACGGCGGACACACTGTAGAGTGACGCTGAGAAATTTCGGTGCAAAAAAGTAAAAGACAAAAAAGTTATGTATAACGGAGTGGACGTGTATAGGAACGCAACCTATTGCATGTGTGACATAAACGTCCATATCTGAATAGGGAGAACGCTTAATTGACTCAAACTTTTTGTGAATACGGCGGACACACTGTAGAGTGACGCTGAGAAATTTCGGTGCAAAAAAGTAAAAGACAAAAAAGTTATGTATAACGGAGTGGACGTGTATAGGAACGCAACCTATTGCACGTGTGACATAAACGTCCATATCTGAATAGGGAGAACGCTTAATTGACTCAAACTTTATGTGCATACGGCGGACACACTGTAGAGTGACGCTAAGAAATTTCGGTGCAAAAAAGTAAAAGACAAAAAAGTTATGTATAACGGAGTGGACGTGTATAGGAACGCAACCTATTGCACGTGTCACAAAAACGTCCATATCTGAATAGGGAGAACGCTTAACTGACTCAAACTTTTTGTGCATACGGCGGACACACTGTAGAGTGACTCTGAGAAATTTCGGTGCAAAAAAGTAAAAGACAAAAAAGTTAAGTATAACGGAGTGGACGTGTATAGGAACGCAACCTATTGCATGTGTGACATAAACGTCCATATCTGAATAGGGAGAACGCTTAATTGACTCAAACTTTTTGTGAATACGGCGGACACACTGTAGAGTGACGCTGAGAAATTTCGGTGCAAAAAAGTAAAAGACAAAAAAGTTATGTATAACGGAGTGGACGTGTATAGGAACGCAACCTATTGCACGTGTGACATAAACGTCCATATCTGAATAGGGAGAACGCTTAATTGACTCAAACTTTATGTGCATACGGCGGACACACTGTAGAGTGACGCTAAGAAATTTCGGTGCAAAAAAGTAAAAGACAAAAAAGTTATGTATAACGGAGTGGACGTGTATAGGAACGCAACCTATTGCACGTGTGACATAAACGTCCATATCTGAATAGGGAGAACGCTTAATTGACTCAAACTTTTTGTGAATACGGCGGACACACTGTAGAGTGACGCTAAGAAATTTCGGTGCAAAAAAGTAAAAGACAAAAAAGTTATGTATAACGGAGTGGACGTGTATAGGAACGCAACCTATTGCACGTGTGACATAAACGTCCATATCTGAATAGGGAGAACGCTTAATTGACTCAAACTTTTTGTGAATACGGCGGACACACTGTAGAGTGACGCTGAGAAATTTCGGTGCAAAAAAGTAAAAGAACCAAAAAAGTTATGTATAACGGAGTGGACGTGTATAGGAACGCAACCTATTGCACGTGTGACATAAACGTCCATATTTGAATAGGGAGAACGCTTAATTGACTCAAACTTTATGTGCATACGGCGGACACACTGTAGAGTGACGCTGAGAACGTTAGGTGGAAATAAGTGAAAAAAAAAAAAGTTACGTATAACGGAGTGGACGTGTATAGGAACGCAACCTATTGCACGTGTGACATAAACGTCCATATCTGAATAGGGAGAACGCTTAATTGACTCAAACTTTATGTGCATACGGCGGACACACTGTAGAGTGACGCTAGGAAATTTCGGTGCAAAAAAGTAAAAGACAAAAAAGTTATGTATAACGGAGTGGACGTGTATAGGAACGCAACCTATTGCAGGTGTGACATAAACGTCCATATCTGAATAGGGAGAACGCTTAATTGATTCAAACTTTTACGTGAATACGGCGGACACAGCAGCAGAGTGACGAGAAATATCGGTACAAAAAAGTAAAAAGACAAAAAAGTTATATATAACAGGTGGGCGATGTATAAGAGCATAACTATTACCGCGGTGGCGACATAAACTGATACCCATATCTGAATAGGGAGGCGCTTAATTGACTAAAACTTTTTGTGCATACGGCGGACACACTGTAGAGTGACTCTGAGAAATTTCGGTGCAAAAAAGTAAAAGACAAAAAGTTAAGTATAACAGGTGGACGTGTATAGGAGCATAACCTATTGCGTATGCAAAAACGTCCCATATCTGAATAAGGAGGAGCAGCAACTGACTCAAACTTTTTGTGCATAGGGCGTACATACTGTAGAGTGGCTCTGAGGAACTTCGGTGCATAAAAGTAAAAGACAAAAAAGTTATGTATAACGGAGTGGACGTGTATAGGAACACAACCTATTGCATGTGTGACATAAACGTCCATATCTGAATAGGGAGAACGCTTAATTGACTCAAACTTTTTGTGAATACGGCGGACAGCACACTGTAGAGTGACGCTGAGAAATTTCGGTGCAAAAAAGTAAAAGACAAAAAAGTTATGTATAACGGAGTGGACGTGTATAGGAACGCAACCTATTGCACGTGTGACATAAACGTCCATATCTGAATAGGGAGAACGCTTAATTGACTCAAACGTTATGTGCATACGGCGGACACACTGTAGAGTGACGCTAAGAAATTTCGGTGCAAAAAAGTAAAAGACAAAAAAGTTATGTATAACGGAGTGGACGTGTATAGGAACGCAACCTATTGCACGTGTGACATAAACGTCCATATCTGAATAGGGAGAACGCTTAATTGACTCAAACTTTTTGTGAATACGGCGGACACACTGTAGAGTGACGCTGAGAAATTTCGGTGCAAAAAAGTAAAAGACAAAAAAGTTAAGTATAACGGAGTGGACGTGTATAGGAACGCAACCTATTGCATTTGTGACATAAACGTCCATATCTGAATAGGGAGAACGCTTAATTGACTCAAACTTTTTGTGAATACGGCGGACACACTGTGGAGTGACGCTGAGAAATTTCGGAGCAAAAAGGGAAAAGACAAAAAGTTATATATGAACGGACGCGTGTATAGGAGCATGACTGATGCGCGTGTAGCGTAAAGCGTCCATATACGAGATAGGAGAGCAGCGAATTGAGCTCAAACTTTAATATTAAATACAGCGGGCCCTTGCTTGTAAGTGATGCTTAGAAATTTCCGGTGCAAAAAGTAAAGACAAAGTTAGCATAATATAGCGAATTGGACGTGTATAGGAGCCTTGACCTATTGCGCGTGTCACCGAAACGTCGTATCTGAATAAGGAGAACGCTTAGCGGCTCAAACTTTTTTGTGCATACGACGGACAGACACTTGACACACGTTGAGAAATTTCGGTGCACAAAAGTAAAAGAAAATAAAAATATATATAACGGAGTGGACGTGTGTAGGACCGCAACCTATTGCACGTGTCACAAAAACGTCCATATCTGAATAGGGACAACGCTTAATTGACTCAAACTTTTTGTGAATACGGCGGACACACTGTAGAGTGACGCTGAGAAATTTCGGTGCAAAAAAGTAAAAGACAAAAAAGTTATGTATAACGGAGTGGACGTGTATAGGAACGCAACCTATTGCACGTGTGACATAAACGTCCATATCTGAATAGGGAGAACGCTTAATTGACTCAAACTTTATGTGCATACGGCGGACACACTGTAGAGTGACGCTAAGAAATTTCGGTGCAAAAAAGTAAAAGACAAAAAAGTTATGTATAACGGAGTGGACGTGTATAGTAACGCAACCTATTGCAGGTGACACAAAAACGTCCATATCTGAATAGGGAGAACGCTTAACTGACTCAAACGTTTTGTGCATACGGCGGACACACTGTAGAGTGACGCTGAGAAATTTCAGTGCAAAAAAGTAAAAGACAAAAACGTTATGTATAACGGAGTGGACGTGTATAGGAAGCAACCTATTGCATGTGTGACATAAACGTCCATATCTGAATAGGGAGAACGCTTAATTGACTCAAACTTTTTGTGAATACGGCGGACACACTGTAGAGTGACGCTGAGAAATTTCGGTGCAAAAAAGGAAAAGACAAAAAAGTTATGTATAACGGAGCGGACGTGTATAGGAACGCAACCTATTGCACGTGTGACATAAACGTCCATATCTGAATAGGGAGAACGCTTAATTGACTCAAACTTTTTGTGCATACGGCGGACACACTGTAGAGTGACGCTAAGAAATTTCGGTGCAAAAAATTAAAAGACAAAAAAGTTAAGTATAACGGAGTGGACGTGTATAGGAACGCAACCTATTGCACGTGTGACATAAACGTCCATATCTGAATAGGGAGAACGCTTAATTGACTCAAACTTTTTGTGAATACGGCGGACACACTGTAGAGTGACGCTGAGAAATTTCGGTGCAAAAAAGTAAAAGACAAAAAAGTTATGTATAACGGAGTGGACGTGTATAGGAACGCAACCTATTGCACGTGTCACAAAAACGTCCATATCTGAATAGGGAGAACGCTTAACAGACTCAAACGTTTTGTGCATACGGCGGACACACTGTAGAGTGACTCTAAGAAATTTCGGTGCAAAAAAGTAAAAGACAAAAAAGTTAAGTATAACGGAGTGGACGTGTATAGGAACGCAACCTATTGCAGGTGTGACATAAACGTCCATATCTGAATAGGGAGAACGCTTAATTGACTCAAACTTTTTGTGAATACGGCGGACACACTGTAGAGTGACGCTGAGAAATTTCGGTGCAAAAAAGTTACAGACAAAAAAGTTATGTATAACGGAGTGGACGTGTATAGGAACGCAACCTATTGCAGGTGTGACATAAACGTCCATATCTGAATAGGGAGAACGCTTAATTGACTCAAAATTTTTGTGCATACGGCGGACACACTGTAGAGTGACGCTGAGAAATTTCGGTGCAAAAAAGTAAAAGACAAAAAAGTTATGTATAACGGAGTGGACGTGTATAGGAACGCAACCTATTGCACGTGTGACATAAACGTCCATATCTGAATAGGGAGAACGCTTAATTGACTCAAACTTTATGTGCATACGGCGGACACACTGTAGAGTGACGCTGAGAAATTTCGGTGCAAAAAAGGAAAAAGACAAAAAAGTTATGTATAACGGAGCGGACGTGTATAGGAACGCAACCTATTACACGTGTGACATAAACGTCCATATCTGAATAGGGAGAACGCTTAATTGACTCAACCTTTATGTGCATACAGCGGACACACTGTACAGTGACGCTAAGAAATTTCGGTGCAAAAAAGTAAAAGACAAAAAAGTTATGTATAACGGAGTGGACGTGTATAGGAACGCAACCTATTGCACGTGTGACATAACAATCCCATATCTGGGTCACGCAACAATTGGCTCAAACTTTTTGTAGACCACAGCGGACACAGCAGAGTGACAGCCGAGAAATTTCAGTGCAAAAAGTAAAAAGACAAAAAGAAGTTGAAAAATGTATAAGCGGGTGGGCCGATTAATGTAAGGAGCACATAAGCTGTGCACGTGTGACATAAACGATATATCACAGACGGAGGAGCAACGAATTGACTCAAACTTTGCATGCATACGGCAGGACGCTGTAAATTGACAGGAAATTTCAGTGCAAAAAAAAGTAAAAGACAAAAAAAAAGTTATGTATCACGGAGTGGACGTGTATAGAAACGCAACCTATTGCATGTGTGACATAAACGTCCATATCTGTATAGGGAGAACGCTTAATTGATTCAAACTTTATGTGAATACGGCGGACACACTGTAGAGTGACGCTGAGAAATTTCGGTGCAAAAAAGTAAAAGACAAAAAAGTTATGTATAACGGAGTGGACGTGTATAGGAACGCAACCTATTGCACGTGTGACATAAACGTCCATATCTGAATAGGGAGAACGCTTAATTGACTCAAACTTTATGTGCATACGGCGGACACACTGTAGAGTGACGCTAAGAAATTTGCAAAAAAGTAAAAGACAAAAAAGTTATGTATAACGGAGTGGACGTGTATAGGAACGCAACCTATTGCACGTGTCACAAAAACGTCCATATATGAATAGGGAGAACGCTTAACAGACTCAAACGTTTTGTGCATACGGCGGACACACTGTAGAGTGACTCTAAGAAATTTCGGTGCAAAAAAGTAAAAGACAAAAAAGTTAAGTATAACGGAGTGGACGTGTATAGGAACGCAACCTATTGCAGGTGTGACATAAACGTCCATATCTGAATAGGGAGAACGCTTAATTGACTCAAACGTTTTGTGCATACGGCGGACACACTATAGAGTGACGCTGAGAAATTTCGGTGCAAAAAAGTAAAAGACAAAAAAGTTATGTATAACGGAGTGGACGTGTATAGGAACGCAACCTATTGCACGTGTGACATAAACGTCCATATTTGAATAGGGAGAACGCTTAATTGACTCAAACTTTATGTGCATACGGCGAGGAGCTGCTTGTAGAAGTGACGCTAAGAATTTCCGGTTACAAAAAGTAAAGACAAAAAAAAAGTTATATATAACAGGTGGACATTATTATAGGGAGGCGCCAACCTGTGCACGTGTGACGCAAGCGCGATCCATATCTGAATAGGAGAACAGCAATTGACTCAAACTTTATGTGCATACGGCGGACACACTGTAGAGTGACGCTAAGAAATTTCGGTGCAAAAAAGTAAAAGACAAAAAAGTTATGTATAACGGAGTGGACGTGTATAGGAACGCAACCTATTGCACGTGTGACATAAACGTCCATATCTGAATAGGGAGAACGCTTAATTGACTCAAACTTTATGTGCATACGGCGGACACACTGTACAGTGACGCTAAGAAATTTCGGTGCAAAAAAGTAAAAGACAAAAAAGTTAATAACGGAGTGGACGTGTATAGGAACGCAACCTATTGCACGTGTGACATAAACGTCCATATCTGAATAGGGAGAACGCTTAATTGACTCAAACTTTTGTGAATACAGCGAGGACCTGCTTGTAGAGTGACAATGAGAAATTTCAGTTAAAAAAAGTAAAAGACAAAAAAGTTAAGTATAACGGAGTGGACGTGTATAGGAACGCAACCTATTGCACGTGTCACAAAAACGTCCATATCTGAATAGGGAGAACGCTTAATTGACTCAAACTTTATGGGCATACGGCGGACACACTGTAGAGTGACGCTGAGAAATTTCGGTGCAAAAAAGTAAAAGACAAAAAAGTTATGTATAACGGAGTGGACGTGTATAGGAACGCAACCTATTGCACGTGTGACATAAACGTCCATATCTGAATAGGGAGAACGCTTAATTGACTCAAACTTTATGTGCATACGGCGGACACACTGTAGAGTGACGCTAGGAAATTTCGGTGCAAAAAAGTAAAAGACAAAAAGTTATGTATAACGGAGTGGACGTGTATAGGAACATAACCTGTTGCGTGTGACATAAGCGATCCATATCACAGACAGGAGAGCAGCAATTGACTCCAAACTTTTTACAATGAATACAGCGGACACACTGCTTGAGTGACGCTGAAATTTCAGTGCAAAAAGTAAAAGACAAAAAGTTAGCATATGTATAGCGAATTGGACTGGCGTGTATAGGGGCTGCAAAATTGCACGATGGCGTTATAAACGTCATCTGAATATAGGGAGAACGCTTAATTGGCTCAAACTTTATGTGCGCATACGGCGGACCTGCGTGAAATTGACGCTAAGGAGAATTTCGGTGCAAAAAGTAAAAGATAAAAAAGTTATGTATAACCGAGGGGACGTGTACAGGAGCGGACCCTCTTGCACTAGTCACAGAACCGTCGATATCTGAATAGGGAGAACGCTTAATTGACTCAAACTTTTTGTGAATACGGCGGACACAACGTAGGTGACGCTGAGAAATGTAAGACCTCAAAAAGTAAAAGACAAAAAGTTATGTATAGCGTTGGACGATGTATAGGGCAAGCCTATTGCGTGGCATGGCGATCCGCATATCACAGTGGGAGGCAGCAATTGACTAAAACTTTATGTCCAATGCATACGGCCCGGACACACTGTAGAGTGGCGTTAAGAAATTTCGGTTAAAAAAAGTAAAAGACAAAAAAGTTATGTATAACGGAGTGGACGTGTATAGGAACGCAACCTATTGCACGTGTCACAAAAACGTCCATATCTGAATAGGGAGAACGCTTACGGAGACTCAAACGTTTTGTGCATACGGCGGACACACTGTAGAGTGACTCTAAGAAATTTCGGTGCAAAAAAGTAAAAGACAAAAAAGTTAAGTATAACGGAGTGGACGTGTATAGGAACGCAACCTATTGCAGGTGTGACATAAACGTCCATATCTGAATAGGGAGAACGCTTAATTGACTCAAACGTTTTGTGCATACGGCGGACACACTATAGAGTGACGCTGAGAAATTTCGGTGCAAAAAAGTAAAAGACAAAAAAGTTATGTATAACGGAGTGGACGTGTATAGGAACGCAACCTATTGCACGTGTGACATAAACGTCCATATTTGAATAGGGAGAACGCTTAATTGACTCAAACTTTATGTGCATACGGCGGGCACACTGTAGAGTGACGCTAAGAAATTTCGGTGCAAAAAAGTAAAAGACAAAAAAGTTATGTATAACGGAGTGGACGTGTATAGGAACGCAACCTATTGCACGTGTGACATAAACGTCCATATCTGAATAGGGAGAACGCTTAATTGACTCAAACTTTTTGTGAATACGGCGGACACACTGTAGAGTGACGCTGAGAAATTTCGGTGCAAAAAAGTAAAAGACAAAAAAGTTATGTATAACGGAGTGGACGTGTATAGGAACGCAACCTATTGCACGTGTGACATAAACGTCCATATCTGAATAGGGAGAACGCTTAATTGACTCAAACTTTATGTGCATACGGCGGACACACTGTAGAGTGACGCTAAGAAATTTCGGTGCAAAAAAGTAAAAGACAAAAAAGTTATGTATAACGGAGTGGACGTGTATAGGAACGCAACCTATTGCACGTGTCACAAAAACGTCCATATCTGAATAAGGAGAACGCCAAATTGACTCAAACTTTTTGTGCATACGGCGGATTCACTGTAGAGTGACGCTGAGAAATTTCGGTGCAAAAAAGTAAAAGACAAAAAAGTTATATATAACGGAGTGGACGTGTATAGGAACGCAACCTATTGCACGTGTGACATAAACGTCCATATCTGAATAGGGAGAACGCTTAATTGACTCAAACTTTATGTGCATACGGCGGACACACTGTAGAGTGACGCTAAGAAATTTCGGTGCAAAAAAGTAAAAGACAAAAAAGTTATGTATAACGGAGTGGACGTGTATAGGAACGCAACCTATTGCACGTGTCACAAAAACGTCCATATCTGAATAGGGAGAACTCTTAACAGACTCAAACGTTTTGTGCATACGGCGGACACACTGTAGAGTGACTCTAAGAAATTTCGGTGCAAAAAATTAAAAGACAAAAAAGTTAAGTATAACGGAGTGGACGTGTATAGGAACGCAACCTATTGCAGGTGTGACATAAACGTCCATATCTGAATAGGGAGAACGCTTAATTGACTCAAACTTTTTGTGAATACGGCGGACACACTGTAGAGTGACGCTGAGAAATTTCGGTGCAAAAAAGTAAAAGACAAAAAAGTTATGTATAACGGAGTGGACGTGTATAGGAACGCAACCTATTGCACGTGTGACATAAACGTCCATATCTGAATAGGGAGAACGCTTAATTGACTCAAACTTTATGTGCATACGGCGGACACACTGTAGAGTGACGCTAAGAAATTTCGGTGCAAAAAAGTAAAAGACAAAAAAGTTATGTATAACGGAGTGGACGTGTATAGTAACGCAACCTATTGCACGTGTCACAAAACGTCCATATCTGAGA
>JBBHKD010000042.1:0-12390 GCA_037447605.1 Zygnema circumcarinatum
CTAATGCTGCACAAACAGATTTGCGACACAGACTTTTTTGTCTTTTACTCTTTTGCACCGAAATTCTCCAGTCACTCTACAGTGAGTCCGCGTATGCACAAAAAGTTTGAGTCAATTAAGTGTTGTCCTATTCAGATACATGACGTTTTTGTGACATGTGCAATAAGTTGTGTCTCCCATACATGTCCATCCGTCACATAACTTTTTTGTTTACTCTCCTGCATGTGGGGTCAGTGTCACTCTAACAGTGAGTCTGCTGTATGCACAAAAAGTTTGAGTCAATTAAGCGTTCTCCCTATTCAGATATGGACGTTTTTGTGAGCAGAGTAAGGAAGTTGCGTCCTATACATGTCCACTCCGTTACAGAAAACTTTTTTGTCTTTTACTCTTTTGCACTGAAATTTCTCAGTGTTACTCTAGAGCGAGTCTGCTGACTGCATAAAAAATTTGAGTTAATTAAGGTGTTCCCCAATCAGATATGGACGTTTTTGTGACACGTGCAATAGGTTGTGTTCCTATACACGTCCACTCCGTTATACATCACTTTTTTGTCTTTTATTCTTTTGCACCGAAATTTCTCAGCGTCACTCTACAGTGAGTCCGCCGTATGCACAAAAGGTTTGAGTCCATTAAGCGTTCTCCCTATTCAGATATGGACGTTTTTGCGACACGTGCAATAAGTTGCGTTCCTATACATGTACACTCCGTTATACATAACTTTTTTGTCTTTTACTCTTTTGTATTGACATTTCTCAGTGTTACTTTACAGCGAGTCCGCCGACGATAAAAAGTTTGAGTCAATTAAGTGTTCTCCCTATTCAGATATGGACGTTTTTGTGACACGTGCAATAGGTTGCGTTCCTATACACGTCCACTCCGTTATATATAACTTTTTTGTCTTTTACTTTTTTGCACCGAAATTTCTCAGCGTCACTCTACAGTGTGTCCGCCGTATGCACAAAAAAATTGAATTGATTTGTCGTTCTCCCTATTCAGATATGGACGTTTTTGTGACACGTGCAATAGGTTGCGGTCCTACACACGTCCACTCCGTTATATATAACTTTATTTTCTTTTACTTTTGTGCACCGAAATTTCTCAACGTGTGTCAAGTGTGTGTCCGTCGTATGCACAAAAAAGTTTGAGTCCATTTGGCTTTCTCCGTATTCAGATATGGACGTTTTTGTGACACGTGCAATAGGTTGCATTCCTACACACGTCCACTCCGTTATATATAACTTTTTTGTCTTTTATTCTTTTGCACCGAAATTTCTCAGCGTCACTCTACAGTGAGTCCGCCGTATGCACAAAACGTTTGAGTCCATTTGGCGTTCTCCTTATTCAAATATGGACGTTTTTGTGACACGTGCAATAAGTTGCGTTCCTATACACGTCCACTCCGTTATATATAACTTTTTTGTCTTTTACTTTTGTGCTCCGAAATTTCTTAGCGTCACTCTACTGTGTGTCCGCCGTATGCACAAAACGTTTGAGTCCATTTGGCGTTCTCCCTATTCAAATATGGACGTTTTTGTGACACGTGTTATAGGCTGCGTTCGTATACACGTCCACTCCGTTATACATAACTTTTTTGTCTTTTAGTTTTGTGCACCGAAATTTCTCAGCGTTACTCTAACACTGAGTTACTGTTTTGCCACAAAAAGTTTGAGTCAATTAAGTGTTGTTCGATTCATACATGCATGTTTTTGATAATATTGCGCAATAAGTTGTGTTTTCCCATACATGTCCATCTCCGTTATATATAACTTTTTTGTCTTTTACTTTTGTGTTCGAAAATTTAGCGTCACTCTTCTGCGTGTCCGCCGACTGCACAAAAAGATTGAGTTCGTTTGGCGTCTCCCTATTCAGATACTGCACGTTTTTGTGACATGGCGCTATAGGCTGCCGCTCCAGTACACATCCACTCTGTTATATATAACTTTTTTGTCTTTTAGTTTTGTGCACCGAAATTTCTCAGCGTCACTCTACAGTGAGTCCGCCGTATGCACAAAAAGTTTGAGTCAATTTGGCGTTTTCCCTATTCAAATATGGACGTTTTTGTGACACGTGCAATAAGTTGCGTTCCTATACATGTCCACTCCGTTATACATAACTTTTTTGTCTTTTACTCTTTTGCACCGAAATTTCTCAGCGTCACTCTACAGTGATTCCGCCGTATGCACAAAATGTTTGAGTCAATTTGGCGTTCTCCTTATTCAGATATGGACGTTTTTGTGACACGTGCAATAAGTTGCGCTCCTATACATGTCCACTCTGCTGCATTCCATGGTGAACTACCCTCGGTAGAGTTGCTTTGATCCGGTTGAGTTGTAGACATCTTCGGAGAACCGCTCCGTGAAAGGAAAGCTCAAGATAGACTGCAAAAAAGCAAGAATGCCAAGATAGAGAAAGCCCTTACCTGTATAAAAACTCTGATTTTCTTTGGAGGTGAAGTACAACAGATTCAAGCAGCCCCTGGCTTCTTAATTGCAGCTTGCACTACCCCACTTCCTCTTTCCCAAGACTGGCAGCACTACTCCTCTCCTTACTAGAGGCTCGGCCTCAATCCTTGTTACACACCCCATGCAATGCTGGATTAGGTTTTCATCTCTGAGGACGCTACTCTCTACACACTTCCTACGACTAAGCTGGACGCTGGTGCTGCCCTGTGGGCCGCCACGCCCGCCTGAGCGAGTGCATGGAGCCCGGAGCCAGCCGCCCAGGAGCCAGCTTGCCCTGCGACCCGGTCCTCCCATATCTGCGCGCCAGAGCCCGCCGGAAGCGGGTTCGCGCGCAGCTTCCGATGACGGACTGCGCGCCGCACCTTGCGGCATCGACCGCCAGTCGGGAGCACGGCTCGCGGTGCCGCGCGTGCCCGCGCCACATGTTGATTCGCCGCCCGCCTTGCTGCGACATCTTGCTTCGCATCGGCACCAGACTGTCGCGTCATATCACCTGTCGCGCGCCAGCCGAGCGCTTTGACGTTCCTTGCCGAGTTCATTATTTGTTAGAGACTGTGTGTCAACGCTGCACGGCCTCTAGGCCCGATAACATTCCCTCTTGGGGCCCCACACTAACTGACCGAGATCCGCAGGACATTTTCTTCCACGTGATTGGCCCTTTGATCCCCCTGGTCCGTCTAGTTTTTCTATTCATAAACGACTCCGCCCGCCCCCACGGGGTCCGTGCCACTGGTGCTGGGTCTGGATACGCTCACCCTGTTATGAAGATCGTGATCCTGGAGCAAGCTCGATTGATGAGCTGAAGCCGCGTGCGTGAAGATACGCGTCTCCTGATGAAGATCTGGCCGTATTCGTATCACTTATATCCGGGTCACTCCTCCAATCTGTGGCCGTGTGTCCGTACACGGGACCGCAGCTCCCCCTCTCAAATCGGACTCCATTTGTGAGACCGTGCCGATCGAGCATCGAGATGCTTGATTGATCCCCACCGCGCCCGCGCTGACACCTTCCCGTCGCAAGCACAGCGGGTCCGCGCGCGCCCCTTCCCTCCAGGCGTCCATCATGAGATGATGCGCGCTCTCACTCCCGCGCTCTCGCTTCCTCCCGCTGTGTCGGAGTCCGTTGGCGGCTCCTCAAAGTGTACCATGTGGCCGTCGGCCATCTTCGCGAAGTCCGCTGAGTCGAGGGGTAATCGGTCTGAATTCCCCTCCGTGCTCCTATGCGTCGGCCTCCTCGTTGGTCGCTGTTCCCACTCCCCATACCTGTCTGGTATCTCCCCTGTCCCTAGGGGGTTGGCGTGGAGCCAAAGCTGGGTGTAAAACCCCTTTGGCGTGTGCCGAGAAGGGATGGTTCTTGACCATGCCTAGGTAGCCACTTGCTGGGTACCTGGTTGCCGGTGCCACTTCCGCGTTCTCCTCTGTCATGACTTGACCGTGATGGTCAGAGTCGTCGTCGGGTAGGTCGTCTTTGCGCTGTTCCTCCTGGAATGGCGATTCGGGCTGTTCCCCCCCTTGGGAATGCCGATGTGGGCTGTTCCTACCTGGAAAGCCGGTCCTCCTCATTGCAGCGCCTCGGTGCGCTGCAGTGGCTTTAGCTGATGCTGGATCGTTGAGTCCAACGGAGTGGACGCTGGTGGGGCAGATCCTCACCTCCCGGGATCCCCCCCTCTCAAGAGGAGAAACGTCATGACCGGGAGCGGCTCCTCTTGAGGCCGCGCGTGCTGCTCTCCTTGGTGCTCTCCTCTTCAGGTACCTCCTTGGAGTCTTTCAAGGCGCTGAGGGACATCTTCTTCCGGGGTGTAGGCTGCTGTAAGATCGCTTCTTCCTTGAGGGCTAGCGCGCTGAAGCCTCGACCTCGTCATGTCGCTTAGGGAATGGTCCCGTTTCTTTGGCTGCGCCGTGCTCAGTGGGCTATACGGGGCCGTGAACGCGTTTTGGAATCCCAAGGGACTGTGAATATTCAGAGGGCTGAAGGGATCTACTCTCTCTCCCCCATTATCCATCCTGAATCTCTGAATTCTCCCGGACTACCTTTCTGCCTCTATCTGTCAAGCAGGAAAGGTCCCTAATGCCACGCTCTTTTGCGCCAACTGCTCAGTCCAGACTATCCTTGAGTAGTGATCAAGAATGTGATCATGTACCTTCGCTCCTCCGTTCGGTGTGATCGGTCCACAGTGATCGCTGCAAGCCGGTTCTAACCTCCGTGTCACGCGGTACTCCACCGCGCCGTGGGTCGTGAAGGGATGACGGTGAATTTGCCGCCGTTTAGTGGGGGCAGTCGTCACCCGTCTTCGTGTGTGTCGTGAAGGGGAGCGTCCCCTTACGAGACTCTGCGTCGCGGGTTTCTTCAGACCGCTGTACGCCACGTGGCCAAGTCGCCGGTGCCAAAGCTGGGACGAATTGGAGGTCCGTCTGTACGGACTCGTTTCCCCCATTGAATGTCGGCTCCGTACTCGCCTGAGTAAAATTTCGCGCGCCGCCCGGGGCCGCGAACATTTGTCGACTTGTCACGTCACGGCGTGAAGGTTCGTCGCGCGACCAAATTTCGGGCTCCGTCCTTAGCCGCTTTCGCATGAAAAATTGTCCGTACAATTTCCGACTTCGAATTCGCCGCGCGCGATGTCGGTGTCGCGCGTGGTTTCGATTCGCGTCTGCCGCGCCGGGACCTTCGCGGTTCGGAAATGGCCGCTCCCATCGTCGGCTCGGCCAGGTCCATGGTTGCTGGGTGCGCTGCGTATAGCGCATCTGTCAGCGTCGTGATCATCTTGATCGCTCCCCAGAGCGATCGGGGTGCGTTCCTGCCCACGCTTTTTGCGTGCTTGCAGGTTTCCGGTCGTGGGGCGTGCTGTCCGAAGCGTTCCGATGCTCCCCCTTCACGCATGCTGCGCTCAGCACGCGTGGGTCTTGCTGCTCGCGTTCTCTGTGACGCGGGCAGGTATTCGGTCATTGCAAGCGCTGTCGATAGCGCATGCAGCTCCGTCGTCGCAAGTGCTCCCCGTGGCCTTGCGCTCCCCGATGATGCCGTCGCGCTTCGCACTGCGCGTACACATCTGCGCGGGTGCTGCGCGCGCTGTCGATGGCGCGCGTGACTCCGCCGTTGCGGGCAGCCTCCAAGGTGCTCGCTGATTTGAAGATACTCGCACCATCCGTGGTGCGGGTAAGGTTGCGGTCGTTGCGTGCGGTGTACGTAGCGCATGCAGCTCCTCCGCTTTCGCCCGTGCTGCGCTCAGCTCGTGCGGTTCTTTGTCACTGCTCCTCGCGTTGTGAGCAGGACTACGGTCCGTGAGCGCGCTGTCGTTAGCGCGCGTGGTCCGCCTTCGCGCTCCCTCCCCGAGGTGTGCGCGGATCTTCTGCTCGTCGCGCTGGCCGTGGCGCGGGCAGGCTCCTTGATTGTTGAGCGGGCCGTGAGACTCGCGTCAATCCTTCGTGTGTGCTCCCAGCACGCACGGCTTCATTGCTCCTCGGACAGTTCGTCGTGGGGGCAATTATATAGTAGCTGAGTGCACTATCGTAGGTGCACGTTGCTCCCCTTCGCGTGTGCTCCCAGCACTCGCGGCTTGGCTGCTCGTCACGCCATCCGTAGCGTGGGCAGTTTGGCGGCAGCTTGAGCGCGCTGTGGGAAGCGTGCGTTGCTTTGCCGCCTTCGTGTGTGCTCCCTTAGCACACGTGATTGCGACTGTCTCCCGTGCAGTCGCATGTAGAGTGTCCCGGTGGCTCCCACTTGTAGCAAAGGGTCTCCTTGTCTTTGCCGATGCCGTCCTTTTTTGGTGCGCTGGAGGGCGGTCCGTTGCCCAGGGCAGCCTTCTTGGTGCGACATTTGACTTCAAGGTGATCGTTCCTCTTGTTGTAAGTGCAGAATTCGTCCGGCGCTTCACTCGTCTTTTGAGGCCTCCGCTGCTCGACCGCCATCACGTCCTCAAAGCTGGTCTTCTCCGTCACTTGAATGAAGACTGTTTTGTCGATATTGATGGTGTCGTAGATCTTGGCGAGCTTCTCCCACATTGCGTAGGCAGACTGTAGCACCCGAAGTATCTTTGCAGGGTTCCCTCTGACGCTTGAGGCAATGAGCTGCCTCACTCGAGCGTCCTTCTTCGTCCATGTTGATAGCTCGTCGGCAGTCATGGTCGAATCCTCGGTCGGTGGTCTGATGCTCCCGTTGACATACTGAACCAGATCCTTGGTCTGTAGAAGGGTCATCATGTGCCACCGCCAGCCCTTGTAGTTAGTACCTTTAAAGATGGGAATAGTATGCCGAATGTCTCCATCAGCTCTGATACCAATTGTTGGTAATTCCATGGTGGAACCACCCTCGACAGAGTCGCCTCCACTCGGCTCTTGAGTCGTAGACATCTTCGCAGCAGCTGTTTCGCGAAAGGAAAGCTCAAGACAGATGCAAGACAAGAGACGTCAAGATAGAGAAAGCCCCACCGGGCATAAAACTCTGATTTTCTTTGGAGGTGAAGTACAACAGATTCAAGCAGCCCCTGGCTGCTTAATGCAGCTTGCACTACCCCACTTACTATTTCCCAAGACTGGCAGCACTACTCCTCTCCTTAACTACAGGCTCGGCCTCAACTCGCTACACACCCCCATTGGCATGTGGTATGAGGTTTTTTACTCTGAGGAATGCTACTCTCTATATACTTCCTACGACTAAGCTACGTGACAGCGTCCTGTGGACCGGCTTGTCACGCCCGCCCTGAGCGAGTGCATGCAGTCCGCAGCCAGCTGCGCGTTCAGCAGCCAGCTCGTCTGCGGACCCGGTCTCCTCCATAGTTGGCCGCGTCAGAGCCCGTCGGAAGTAGTGGGTTCGCGCGCCCGTACAGTTTCCGAACTTGACGACTCCGCGCGCCCACTCGCGTACGCGCCCGCCCATAGTCGGGACTTAGCGACTCGCGCGCCCGCGCGCGCGCCCGCGTCCGATATGTCGATTCGCGTCCGCTCGTGCCGATACTCCGTTTCGTATCGGTACCAGAACTTGTCGCGTCACATCTGTTCGCGCGACCAGCCTTGTCGCTTGATGTTCGCGTCTAGTTCATTATTCGCTAGAGACTATGCGCCAAACGTTGTACGGCCTCTAGGCCCGTACAACACACTCCGTTATACATAACTTTTTTGTCTTTTACTCTTTTGCACCGAAATTTCTCAGCGTCACTCTACAGTGAGTCCGTCGTATGCACAAAAAGTTTGAGTCAATTAAGCGTTCTCCCTATTCAGATATGCACGTTTTCGTGACAATTACAATAAGTTACGATTCCTGTGCATGTCACTCCATTATCATAACTTTTTTGTCTTTTACTCTTTTGCACCAAAATTTCTCAGCGTCACTCTACAGTGAGTCCGCCGTATGCACAAAAAGTTTGAGTCAATTAAGCGTTCTCCCTATTCAGATATGGACGTTTTTGTGAAGTACATGCAATAGGTTGCAACTCCTGTACACGTAGCTCCAATATAAATTACTTTTTTGTCTTTTGCTTTTTTGCACCGAAATTTCTCAGAGCATCACAACTACATGTGTCCGCGTATAGGGGAAAATTGAATTGATTTGTCGTTCTCCCTATTCAGATATGGACGTTTTTGTGACACGTGCAATAGGTTGCGGTCCTACACACGTCCACTCCGTTATATATAACTTTATTTTCTTTTACTTTTGTGCACCGAAATTTCTCAACGTGTGTCAAGTGTGTGTCCGTCGTATGCACAAAAAAGTTTGAGTCCATTTGGCTTTCTCCGTATTCAGATATGGACGTTTTTGTGACACGTGCAATAGGTTGCATTCCTACACACGTCCACTCCGTTATATATAACTTTTTTGTCTTTTACTTTTTTGCTCCGAAATTTCTTAGCGTCACTCTACTGTGTGTCCGCCGTATGCACAAAACGTTTGAGTCCATTTGGCGTTCTCCCTATTCAGATATGGACGTTTTTGTGACACGTGCAATAGGTTGCGTTCGTATACACGTCCACTCCGTTATATATAACTTTTTTGTCTTTTACTTTTGTGCTCCGAAATTTCTTAGCGTCACTCTACTGTGTGTCCGCCGTATGCACAAAACGTTTGAGTCCATTTGGCGTTCTCCCTATTCAAATATGGACGTTTTTGTGACACGTGTTATAGGCTGCGTTCGTATACACGTCCACTCCGTTATACATAACTTTTTTTTCTTTTAGTTTTGTGCACCGAAATTTCTCAGCGTTACTCTACAGTGAGTCCGCCGTTTGCACAAAAAGTTTGAGTCAATTAAGCGTTGTCCCTATTCAGATATGGACGTTTTTGTGACACGTGCAATAAGTTGCGTTCCTATACACGTCCACTCCGTTATATATAACTTTTTTGTCTTTTACTTTTGTGCTCCGAAATTTCTTAGCGTCACTCTTCTGTGTGTCCGCCGTATGCACAAAAAGATTGAGTCCATTTGGCGTTCTCCCTATTCAGATATGGACGTTTTTGTGACACGTGCTATAGGCTGCGTTCGTATACACATCCACTCCGTTATATATAACTTTTTTGTCTTTTAGTTTTGTGCACCGAAATTTCTCAGCGTCACTCTACAGTGAGTCCGCCGTATGCACAAAAAGTTTGAGTCAATTTGGCGTTTTCCCTATTCAAATATGGACGTTTTTGTGACACGTGCAATAAGTTGCGTTCCTATACATGTCCACTCCGTTATACATAACTTTTTTGTCTTTTACTCTTTTGCACCGAAATTTCTCAGCGTCACTCTACAGTGATTCCGCCGTATGCACAAAATGTTTGAGTCAATTTGGCGTTCTCCTTATTCAGATATGGACGTTTTTGTGACACGTGCAATAAGTTGCGTTCCTATACATGTCCACTCTGTTGGTAATTCCATGGTGGAACCACCCTCGACAGAGTCGCCTCCACTCGGCTCTTGAGTCGTAGACATCTTCGCAGCAGCTGTTTCGCGAAAGGAAAGCTCAAGACAGATGCAAGACAAGAGACGTCAAGATAGAGAAAGCCCCACCGGGCATAAAACTCTGATTTTCTTTGGAGGTGAAGTACAACAGATTCAAGCAGCCCCTGGCTGCTTAATGCAGCTTGCACTACCCCACTTACTATTTCCCAAGACTGGCAGCACTACTCCTCTCCTTAACTACAGGCTCGGCCTCAACTCGCTACACACCCCCATTGGCATGTGGTATGAGGTTTTTTACTCTGAGGAATGCTACTCTCTATATACTTCCTACGACTAAGCTACGTGACAGCGTCCTGTGGACCGGCTTGTCACGCCCGCCCTGAGCGAGTGCATGCAGTCCGCGGCCAGCTGCGGCGTTCAGCAGCCAGCTTCGTCTGTGGACCGGTCTCCTCCGCGGGTGCGTAGGCGGTGATGGGAATGGTGGTTGGCGGCGGTTTGAACTTGCGACTCTCCGTAGCGCAGGCGGGACGGGCTCGCGTAGCCGGTCGTGCGGCGGTTGTCAAAGCAGTAGTGCTCAAGTTTGGCGTGCATCTGTTGCGGCCATATAAACGACGTTGCCATCTGATTTATTTGTGCTAAGGGCCATAATTTGCCGCCTCTAGGCGCGTCCACAACATTCCCCCCTCTTGGGGCTTTAGGCTCCTAAATGGACGAGATCGGGAGGACATTTTTCTTCCACGTGTTGGCCCGCTGACCCACAGTGCAGTAGCTGTTTTCCTATTTACAAAGCGATTCTGCGACTCTGCCGCCCCCGGCTCCGGCGCTCGGTGGTCGCAGGTCTGGACTCGACTCACCCCTTTTATGAAGATCGTGATTCTGGAGCAAGCTTGATTGATGAGCTGACACCGCGTGCGTGACGATACGCCTCCTGATGAAGATCTGGCTGTATCTGGTTACTCGTCGTATCCGGGTCACTCCGCATATCCGGTTACTCCTCCAATCTGCGGCCGTATGTCAGGTACGGAACCCAGCAGCTCCCCTCTCAAATGGGACTCCATTTGTGAGATGCATTATTAGGTTCGAGATATCGAAGATGTTGATCGATTCTCCTTCGCACTAAAGCTTGGAATGCGCCCAGATGCGGGGCCGGGTCGCGCGGCAAACCGCTTCCCCTTGTTTGATCATGTGAGATGATGCAGCCCCCTCGGCTGCTGCGTCCGCTTCCTCCTGTGCGTCGGAGTCCGTTGGCGGCTCCTCAAAGTGTGCCATGTGGCCGTCGGCCATCTTCGCGAAGTCGGCTGAGTCAAGGGGTAATGGTTCTGAATTCCCCTCCGTGCTCTTATGCGTCGGCCTCCTCGTCGATCGTTGTTCCCACTCCCCATACCTGTCTGGTATCCCCCCTGTCCCTAGGGGGTGGCGTGGAGCCAAAGCTGGGTGAAAACCCCTTTGGCGTGTGCCGTGAAGGGATGGTTCTTGACCATGCCTGGTTGGTACCTGGCTGCCGGTGCCTCTTCCGCGTTCTCCTCTGTCGTGACTTGACCATGATGGTCATAGTCTTCATCGGGTAGGTCCTCATTTCTCATATCCTCCTGGAATGGCGATTCCGGCTGAAACCCCCCTTGGGAATGACTATGTGGGCTGTTCCACCTGGAAAGCCGGTCCTCCTCATTGCAGCACTTACTCGGTGCGCTGCAGTGGCTTCAGCGCTGCTGGATCGTTGAGGTCAATGGGTGGACGCTGGTGGGAGACAGATCCTCACCTCCGGGAACCCCCCTCTCAGTAGAGAAAACTTCGTGTACCGGGGCTCCTCTTGAGGCCGCGCGTGCTGCTCTCCTTGGTGCTCTCCTCTTCAGGTACCTCCTTGGAGTCTTTCAGGGCGCTGGAGGGACATCTTCTTCCGGGTGTAGGCCGCCGTAAGGATCGCTTCTCCCGAAGGGGAAAGGTTGACTTACTAAGCCTCGACCTTGTCATGTCGCCAGGGGAACGGTTCACTCTCTCTTGGCTACGCCGTGCTCTGTGGGCTATACGGGGCCGTGAACGCGTTTTGGAATCCCAAGGGACTGTGAATATTCAGAGGGCTGAAGGGATCTACTCTCTCTCCCCCATTTCCATCCTGAATCTCTGAATTCTCCCGGACTGCCTTTCTGCCTCTATCTGTCAACGGGAAAGATTCTAATGCCACGCTTTCTTTTTTGCGCCAACTGCTCAGTCAGACTATCGCCCGGTAGTACGATCAGAATGTGATCATGTACCTTCGCTCCTCCCTTCGGTGTGATCGGTCCACAGTGATCGCTGCAAGCCGGTTCTAACCTCCGTGTCACGCGGTACTCCACCGCGCCGTGGGTCGTGAAGGGATGACGGTGAATTTGCCGCCGTTTAGTGGGGGCAGTCGTCACCCGTCTTCGTGTGTGTCGTGAGGGGCGATCCCCTTACGAACTCTGCGTCGCGGAGTTTCTTCGAACCGCTGTATATACGTGGCCAAGTCGCCGGTGCCAAAGCTGGGACGGGTGGAGGTGCGTCTGTGCGGCTCCGTACTTTCGCCTGAGTAAAATTTCGCGCCGCCCGGGGCTACCAGGCATTTGTCGACTTTTGTCACGTCACAGCGTAGAGGTTGTGCGCGAGCCGAATTTCGAATGCATGCTGCGCCGCTTTCGCATGAAAAATTGTCCCGTACAATTTCCGACTTCGGAATTCGCCGCGCGCGTGTCGGTGTCGCGCGTGGTTTCGATTCGCGTCTGCCGCGCCGGGACCTTCGCGGTTCGGAAATGGCCGCTCCCATCGTCGGCTCGGCCAGGTCCATGGTTGCTGGGTGCGCTGCGTATAGCGCATCTGTCAGCGTCGTGATCATCTTGATCGCTCCCCAGAGCGATCGGGGTGCGTTCCTGCCCACGCTTTTTGCGTGCTTGCAGGTTTCCGGTCGTGGGGCGTGCTGTCCGAAGCGTTCCGATGCTCCCCCTTCACGCATGCTGCGCTCAGCACGCGTGGGTCTTGCTGCTCGCGTTCTCTGTGACGCGGGCAGGTATTCGGTCATTGCAAGCGCTGTCGATGGCA
>JBBHKD010000043.1:0-12995 GCA_037447605.1 Zygnema circumcarinatum
CGATTCAGTTTTGTGTGCTGTTGTTAATCTTTAGCTGCAAGTTATCAAGCGTAGCTATTGAACTTCACGAGGAAGCTGATGCTAGATGTTATTTGAACATTACACTTCTTTGTCTTTGCGAGGTAGTAGGCTTTGGGTTTGTGGGCTATTTACAGGAGGGTCTCTCATTTTGTGTTGACAAGATTGTGTGGGTTTTCGGCTTCTCCCCATCCTTTTCTCTCTGTTATTCCGCTGTGCATGTCCCGAGAGGAGTTCACTCTGTGAGTAAAACTAGGTATGAGTGAATGTGAAGTTTGGAAATGTATCCCATCGATTGAGCCTTGAGAACTCAGGTGAGGAGGTGATGCGAGTGGAAGCGGCGGCGGTGGAGGTCCCTCCACCAACACCACGACCGTACGACCGTACGAGTACGGTCGTACGGTCGTACCATACCAAAATTAGGTCGTTGTAGCGTAACGGAGCTGCGTTCGACGGATTTGCGTCAGTTCAGTTGTACTTGACGTATGCCTCTTGGGTGTCGCGGATCAGCGGAATCGGGAAACCCGCGCGGAGATTGAGAGGCGAGGCATGGTTGGCGGCTTGCGGGCAGCACCATCCAGCGAGCGCACTCAGAACGCTTTGAGGCGCCGATTACATAAATTTAATTCCGGTACCTATAAGAAGCTCGCGTAGTCGGTCCGAGGCCTCGTGGGCAGTTAGCCCAGCCAGAGGCTATCCTTGGGAGCTTCAAGATCTGTGCTTGGTGTGCATGCAGTGGGATGTCGGTGATGCTTGTTTGTCTTTTAGTGCTGGGCTTGAAGTATTTTAAACTTTGCTGTGTGGTTTTGTTGTCTTACATTTCTTAACTCTTAGCAGCTATATGTGATTCACAGCCGGCAGATGCTAGAGTAAGAGAGAGAGAGAGAGAGAGAGAGAGTTCCATGCCACTAGATAGAGAGAGAGAGAGAGAGAGAAAAGAGTCTTCTTCTTGCTGATAGCATTTAGGCGTCCCATTTATTGATTAGACCTGGTGCAGTGAGAAGACAATTTCATTGTGGCTGACATTCCCGATAGTAACTTGTGGGTAGGGTGAGTTTCGAAACACACGCCCCTCTAAGTTGTGTCCTGTTTTTCCCTCTGTCCTCTATGCCAAGCCCTATCTTTGCCTGTCTGCTTGCATTTGCTCTTGGCGCTGACCCGATGATCATTAGAAGCCTGGTAGAGACTAGCCCGAGGGGCAGGAGGTCCCCAAGGAAGGGCTGCTGCGCATCAAGTCCGGCCCAGCCGGTGGAGCGTCTTAGAATCCTACGTCTTCCGCTCTTGGCATTACCTGGGGTCCCGGGATCCTGGCTCACATCTTTGCGGGGCACGTAAGTGTATGATAGTTAGCATGTTTTGTTGGAACATTAGTTTTGTGTGTTTGTGTTGTGTGTTTCCTTGGCGGTGGCTTAATGGCAATGCGGACGGCTAGTGGGGAGGTGAAGCGCTTGGCCTTGTGAGCCAGTAGCCAGCGGCCGCGACAGTAAAATGGCGTCGCAGCGAGGGCACTTGCTTGAGCAGCGGGAAGCAGTGGAGAAATAATGGCGCGGCAGCAAATCTGCCTTGCCGAATGGCGGAAACAACAGCGGCGGCGTGTGCCGCGTTGAGCGATTCCGGACTTGGCAGCGATGCGGCGTCAAAATGTCGTATAGCGATTCATCATTATGTGGGCGGCGGCGTGAGGATATGCGGTGGCGCGGCAGCCCGGAGGATTTGGCAGCGTCATCAATCTTTGGAAGCGAGGGTCAAGATCCCTCTGAGGCGCCAAAAAGGCGGTAAGATTAGCTGAGGCATTCCGGTCGGCGGAAGCGTCAGGAGGATTCAGGTATGTGGCCGAGGATCGGCGGCGCGGGATAGAAGGTCCGGGATAGGGCCGCCCCGAGGTCCTTGCTTGATGTTGTAATTTCGTTGTATGGTAGTGTATCGCGGATGTTGTGACATAGGTATATAGTGTGTTGTTTTGTTTGGTTGTTAATCTTTAACCCGATTATCCGCGTAGCTATTGTGAACTCACGAGGCGTCTTGGTGTTGCTTGAACATTACACTTGCTTGTCTTTGCTTGAGGGTGAGTGGGCTTTTGGAGTTTGTGTGGGCTACCTGTTATTTGAGGAGGGTCTCTTAATTTTTGTGCTGACAAGATTATTATTAAGGAGTTTTAGAGCCTAGAGCTTTCTCCTATCCTTTTCTCTCTGTTATTCCGCTGTGCATATTATGAGAGGTTCACTCTGTTAGTAAAATGGGCTATATGAGTGAATGTTAGATTTTGGGAAATGTCATCATCGATTGGAGCAGCGAGCTCAGTGGGAAGGTGATGCGGTGGGCTGAGCAGCGGTGGAGGAGTCCACTCTGCACAGCAAGTGAGCCTCCCGAGCTCATGGAGACTCGGAGGACCACGTCAAGTTCAGCATACCGGCGTTCGATGGGCAGGATTACAAAGCGTGGAGATGGAGGTTGGTGCCATTGCTTGTGGGCAAAGGGTTGCTTGGGTACGTTGATGGCAGCATCAAGGCGCCGGAGTTACCGGTTGGAGCCTCAGCGGAGCAGCAGTCGGAGCACGACGTGGCGCTCGCACGATGGAAGGCCAAGGTCAACAAATACGGCAGAATTGTTATGGCGTAAAGAGGAAGTCAAATCCTCTATGTTTGTATGATCTGAAAGCTCATCTTTATGCTGGAAGTGTCTAGAGGAGATGTATGATATGAAAGACAATGTGACTATAGTCAGTCTTTACACTCGGCTAGGCAAGATGAAAGACAAACCCGGAGGAGAAGCTAGAAGCACTATGGTCGGGTGATGCATTGTCTGGGAGAGGTTCATAGCCCTTAGGGAAACCGTTAGATCACGGACCATACGCAGATAAGCCTTGATTTACTGCAGGGGTTTGCGGGAGATTCGAAGTTTCGGTGTTAAGCGGGGACGATTACGACTGACCACCTGTGGCCAGCTTGAACAAGTTAAAGCGTAGGATAAAGGAGGAGAGTTCGATTGAGGGGATATGCGGCCAAGAAGAAGGTACTCGCGTTTTTGCACTCGACCGAATCGAGAAGGAGGCGCCCGAGATCAGCCGAGGGAGAACGCTCGAATGTGACATGCTTCACGTGGCAGACCGACACTACTCGGCAGCGTTTCCAAGAACAGCGGTCGAGGGAGAAACAGCGACTTCATCGCAAGAAGGAGAAGCGGCGTTGACGGCACTGTTTCCAAGTGCAAAAGAAGAAGAAGACCTAAGAGTTCAGGCTACCAGTACTTGATTGAAACAACCTCGTCTTTGAAGGAGCTGCGAGCACGATTTTTGTGCGGGAAGGATTGACGGAACTGGCGGCGTGGCTGATTGACTCGGCGCTTCCACGCGCGCATATGTGCGGGAACCATGATGTTCTCCAAGCTCGACAGCGGAAGGCTTCGCTGGTTCATTATTTGGCCGGTGGAAGGAGTCGCGTGGCGGAGGTGGGCGTGAGGATGGTCCTGGAGGCGGCTTCGGTCATGTTAGAGGCGATGTTGAGGAGAAGCGCACATTGGTGATGTTCTTCACACCCACGGCCTCATAAGAATTTCCGTATGCAGCCGAGCCAAGTGTGCAGAAAGGGATCTGATGTTACTGTTTTGAGGGAGAGGAGTCATGCGTGGCTATCCACTTTCAGCAGGAGGCAATTTATTCGGGGGTTACTTATGAGAGAGGAGGTACATGTATTATCTTGATTGAGAGGGAGAATCATGAGGAGGCTGAATCTTGATTTAGGAATACGGCGTGTGGCATGTGGAAGCTGTGGTCAAACACCAGAGAGCATGAAGGCTACATTGGCGAGAGAGGAGCTGAAGTAGTAGGCTGGAACACGATTATGAAATATGGAGGAGTTGGGGAGTTTAAAGTGAATGTGTGGAGGGCAAGGCGCACAGGAGACCATTCGTGAAGAGTGGAGACGAGTCCTATCGAGCGCGAGAAAAGTTGGAATTGGTACATTCTGACTTGTGTGGCCCAGTTACACCGGCGACCAGTGGCGGAGCGCGGTACTTCGTCACCTTCCTTGACGACTATTCGAGGAAGATTTGGATCACACTCACGAGAAGAACAAGTCGAGAGAGGAGCTTTGGTACTTCGAGGCCCATGAACCAAGCGAGGAAACGAGAGCGAGGCCCCGGCTGAGAAGCTTTCGTTGAGGAACAATGGCGCGGGGGCTAAATGAGAAGAATTGGCGGCATTTGAAAAACAGCGGTATAAAGAGCATAGATTCACCCCCTGTTCCTGAGTAATGGAGCAGCTGAACGTGTGAATAGGACATTGGGGGACATGGCCAGGACCATGTTGATTGATTCCCCCTTTCCGGCTTCCTTTTGGGGAGAAGCGATTTCCTAAAACACTTACATTTAGAGCAGATATCGAAGTGTACATTAAGAAGACCGGGTGATGTGGAGTGGGAGGCCTGATTTCCACCCCGAGGACCTTTGGCGCGATCTTTGGTACACCTTGCCCAAAGGCAGCGACGAGAAGAAGAAACCCGACCCCGAGCACGTGGAGGGCTCGTGCTACGGCTCACAACACGGCGGCCCGCACCTCACGGGGTTTGGAACCGCCTCGGCGAAGGAAGTTCTCGGGCGAGGAACATTACAGTTGATGAAGATAGTGTTGTTGAGCGTGTTGCAGACTCTCAGATCTTACCTCCGTCGAAGACCGACCTCGAGATCGTGTACGAGGAGGGAGAGACAGTTGGAGAGAAGGGTGGTGCTGTGCAGGGTGCCAGCACGTCGGCGAATGAAGGAGCCGAGCCAGCGGCAGCGACAAGCGAGCCGGCTGATGATGGAGAGACGCCCGTGGAGGCGCATGCGGAGGAGCCGCAAAGTTCAGCGGAGACGATTCCCCTTCACACTCACTCCAGTGGTGAAGAGGAGAACTCAGTGGAGACGGTCCCGCTTCACGCGCAAGATTCAGAGGATCTTGAAGCGGCCGAGAGGGAGGCAATGTTAGCGAACATGCCCCCAGGTTTTGTTCCCGGACTCTACTTCTACCCGAGAGGACGAAGTGCGAAAGGCGATCCGGGCTGGCCCGGCAGGCGGCAGGAGTTTCGCTGGCCTGTCGATCAAGAGAGTGCCGCCAGGGTCAGTGACCTTGTAAGGAGGTGCCCGCTGACATGATTACGAGCCCGCAGACCTTTGAGGCGCCGCAGCCAGGTCGATGGCGATAAATGGCGGGTTGCGATTGATAGCGAATGGGACAGCCTGATCGAGAATGGCACGTGGAGATTGGAGGAGCTGCCTCAAGGGAGGCGAGCTATTGGCTGCAAATGGGTCTTCAAAGTCGAAGGAAGAAGCGGGGCGGAGCGTGGATGGAGTACAAAGCGCGGTTAGTGGCGGCAGAAAGGATCACGGCGGCCGGTATGGGATTGGCCCACATGAGGCGTTAAACTCCCGGTGGTAGTTGATTCACGAGAGCCTTGATTTCCATTACTGGCCGGTGAAGGAATGCAAGAATCCATCAGTCCGGACATCAAGGCGGCGACTACGTAGCATGGTGATCTCGGGAAGATTTACATGGGCGGCGGAGGAAGGTCGTTCGGGAAGGAGCACCTAGTCGTCGGCCGTGCGAAGAGCACATGCGGCTTAGGCGGCCAGGAAGTGTGGTGCGAGAAAAGTTGTGATCTTTTTGAGGAGGAATGACTTTGCCGGTTTGAGGCGAGTCATTGATTAATAAGAGTCAAGGAGAAATGGAACATCATATTCCGTTGGGATGCATGTCGGCGATCTCATCATAGTGAGAGCCTTGAAGAATCCGGATCTTTGAAGGAATTGCTTGAGCAAATTTAAATATATGCGGTCACGGGAGAGCGCGATATCTGGCGAGAATCGTGAAGAGGCGGGGATGGAAGCTTGTTTCTATGTCAAAGGAAGTATGCCGGATGGCCTTGCCGAATTTCGAATGGAGGATCTTGAGCGTGTTCCGGCCCATGGAGATAGGCACTAGGCTTTCGAAGGAGATGTCACCTTCGTCAGATGCGGAGGCACAAAAGATGTTCGGAGTGCCATACAGATCCGCGATTGGGAGTCTAATGTACTTGATGATCGGAACGCGTCCGGACTTGGCGAAAGCGGTGAGCTCGGCGAGCCGATTCGCATGGAGAATAGAGACACCGAGCATTGGGAAGCGCGATGAAAGTTTTGAATATGTGAAGGGGCGGCTTCGATTCACGGAATCCAGAGTATGAGAGAGGGTAGCGAGTGATTGAGCCTCTGAGACTTCGAATTAGGGGAGGAGATGTAAAATCGTCCGCGCTTCGACTTCGGGTTTCGTTACGAATGGAGGGAGGAGCGATTTCGTGGAGTTCCAAGTTCTGCGGGACTTCGGTGGCGTTATAGAACACGGGCGGGGAGTACGTGAGTGCTTGTCATGCTTGAGAAGGAAGGAGTGTGGTTAAATGCGAGTTCTTAACTTTGAAATAGAGAAGGGATAACGACGATTACATATTTACCGACAATCAATGCGTCGATTGCCACGGTAGGCTCACATGTTCCCTGAGAGGACCAACACATTGGTGCGGTACCATTATGTCGCGGGAGTTGGCCGAGGGAGGGCTTGATTGAGGTGAAGTTCATGAGGCACCAAGGAGGCTTGAGGCCTTGAGATATGCTAGCTTTCTAAAGTTAGTGGGAAACACTATTAGTCAGCGGGGAGGTTGATTGGTGAGGGCAGCGCCAAAACTAAGTTCCAAGAGGGGATTGTTGAGTGTATGATAGTTGTATGTTTGTTGGAACATTAGTTTTGTATGTTTGGTGTTTGTATGTGTTTCCTTGCTTGGATGCGGCAGTTAGTAACAAGCGGCGGTGGACATTTGGTCCCGATTGGAAGGCGGCGGTCCGGGGAAGTGGCCGGTGGCGGTGGCGAGGCCAGGAGCGAAAAAGAAAGAAATGGCGTATAAGCTGGCCCGGGCCAGCGGCCGGCGGGAAGCGGAGAATTGAAAGATATGTGAAACCTTGTAGCGAATCTGTAGCCTTGATCCCGGAAGTGGCCGGCCTTGGCGTCAACCTTTGGATGAAGCGATTGAACTTTGGCGTCGCGGCGTCAAAATATATGGCGCCGGGCCATCATTATGCAGGCCGTCGGAGATATGCGGTGGCGTGCGGCAGCCTTGTGATTTAGCCAGCGTCATCAATACTGGAAGCGAGAATTGAATCCCTACGGCGCCAAAACGTAGATAGAAACGAAGTCGGCGAATGCAGCCAGGAGAAGCTTGTCTGGGGATCCGTGAGCAAGCGAGGATCCAGCAGCCTTGAGGATGAGAGAGGATCGGGATAGGGCCCTTCTTGGTGTCATTGCTTATGTTATGAAGCTTAAGTTGTATGGTAGTATGCGGATGTTGTGACATTGTATATAGATAATATGTTGAAACGACGTTTGTTAATCTTTAACCGATTATCAAGCATGCTTCATATGAACTTCGAGAAAGGCGATGCTAGGTATTCTTGGTGCGTACACTTACTTGTCTTTGCGAGTAGTAGGCTTTGCAAGTTTATTATACTTAGGCTATTTGAGAGGGTCTCATTTTGTGTTGGCTCAGGTATTATTAAAGGAGTTTTAGAAGCGAGAGCTTTTTCTCCCCCCATCCTTTTCTCTCTACATTGTCAGCGTGCATATTACGAGAGGTTCACTGCAGCGTAGTAAAATGGGCTATGAGGTGAATATGTGAGAGTTTAGAGAGAAATGTCATCATCGATTGGAGCGAACTCCGTCTGGAAGGTGATCACGGGAGGTGGAAGCGGCCGGCGGTGGAGAATCCCACTCCACCAGCAAGACCTGGCACCACCCAACCCTCACGTCCGGTTCCAGCGGAACACAGCGGTGGCACGTCACGGCCTAGCGGCTAGCTTTCAGCCCGATCTTTGTTTAACCCCACTTATCTTGGTATGAGGCCGAAGGTTTTGCAGTCCACGTACCTGTTCACGGTAAAGAAACACCCGATCACATGACCCGTGTCACGGCCGCCACCATGGATGAAAAATGTACTGACAAGAGGAGGACAGCGAGATCTTCATGATATTATTGAAGAAGACTTGGCACCTCAAGAAGAAGAAAAGAGCGAGCGTCCGGAAATCCAGGGCGGGGATTGATTTCGAGGAAGGAGAAGAAGCGGTCGAGAGAGGCGAAGATAGGCATCACGAAGAACCCTTATCGATGCGGCACCTTGAGCAGGTCGAGTAGAATTGAAAAGCACCGCGACTTTCGTCACCAGCGGCGTAGCCACAAACTTCGGCGATACGCTGCAGGATGATCAAGCCTGCGGCCTACCCGGTATTTATCCGCGGCGCCGTCTGCGTGAAGGAGATTCCGAACCTGAGTCCCCACAGCGGCCTGAGAGATGGGAACCCGCGGGATCTCGGTCCAGGATAACCTCTCTGCACTTGGCGGGGAGTCCCTTCAAGCCTTTACTTGGCCACTTGCTGATCCTGCAATGAGCAAGGAATCATCCGAAGACACCCTCACCTCCGACTTTCACGACTTACCCATCCGGCAGCGAGGCGGCGGCCCGAGGAGCAAAGCGGGACGATTGCATGGGGCACTCCGGCTTCCGAACCAACTGCGAAGAAGCACACGGAAGTCAGAATCACGGGATTCCCGGCAAGATGGAAAGAAGTATTGACAAAGCGATAGCCTTGATTCACGAAAGAAGTGGTGAGGATACCCGCGAGCATCATCACTAGAGCTTCACAGCAGCGAGGAGATCACGAGTCTTGGGCAGCGTGAGGAGAAAGCGGCGCAAAAGCGAACTGAAGGAAGGAGACGGTGGATCAAAAGCTTGCCCTTGGAGTATTTGGAAGGCGAAGGCGGATCCAGCGGAAGGCTGTCCGGCGGCACAGCGGGATATGCGTCGCCACCACGGCGAGGACACAGCTCAACAAGCTTTGGAACAGCGTTGGATTTGAGATCCGATCAGCATGCTGGGCAAACCTGCAGAATGCTGCATTGATGGCGAGAATTTTATTTTTGAATTCCAGGCGCTTTAATGGCATAGCCATCTGATGAGGGAAACTGCGACTTTTTCGAGAGGTGCTCGGTGATTGCAGCAAGGCCATGGCGAGAAGGATCTCCACACGGATGCGTGGCTGAAGACAACCCACGGCAGATGCCGGGCATTGTTGAAGCGAGCGGGCGGAGTGAAGGATAGAGAGAGGCAGCAGGCATATGCGACCACATTACGCCAGGCGCTCTGGATCACGACAAGATGCGACTCTACGGCGGTTCACGAAGACGAGAATCAGTTGTTTGGTCCCTACGCTACATCACACTCGGAACAAGCGCTGCGCTGCGCAAATCCTTTGCTCAAGGCGTCAGGACGGCCACAATAGTGCGACCTCGGCCTTGCATGCTTGTGCGACGAAACCCCTTCCCACCACGTACCACCATGATCAGGCGCATCCCATTGAGCGGTGAATCACATACCAGATGATGTTTCTCGTCCGAGGGATATCCGAGGGCTCCTTGTCCCGTCGCACACTTTCGAAGAGAAACTGCCGAGACGTCTACTTGTGTCGGATATTAATGGCCGAGATTCCGGGAAGGCGTCTGTCTTGCACGGCCACGATCATATCCGCTGGCTGCGTTGCGGACCATGGACCTGCACCTTTTACAATGAGATCACGGAACGCAGTACGTGTGTGCATCACGAGAGGAGAACTCGAAGTGAAAGGCGAAAAGGGGAAAGAGGCAAAGGCTGAGGAAGGGAGCTCACTGGGGCTCACCTTCATGGATAGCCAACAGGCTGCTCACACCACCGAGACTCAGGCTCCTTTAGCCACGCCTCCACCTCCTTCACCCAACACACCATCACACAGCGACCACCTATCCATGTCCCCGCACCCCCCATGGACTCCCCCCTCCACAGTCCAAGAAACGTATTGGAGTCGCTGAGAGCTGCGATCCTGTTTGCCCGTCAACGCCTTGCCGAGGTTGCGCTCGCATTTCAACGGCCTTGTCGAATCCCCATCACGCCACGAAGCGGATACTCAAAAAGCAGGATCTCCAGAATTACCGGCGCGCCAGCGAGGGCTCCACATTAGCGGCGTCTCATTACCGTCCCACACCCATTTCCTCACACTGATATCCTTGGCAGTTCGGGCACGGCTCCGCAGTCGCCACCCACAGCCAGAAGAGCGATCCATCCCTCCCTCCGCAGGTCATCCCGCCAGGATCCCACTGCACGAGGAGAGTGAAAGATCTCAATGAAGAGGAGAAGCGGCAATGGCGCGGCAGAGCAGCGGCACGGCGGCCAAGAAAGAGGTACGTCAATCCACCCCATACTTCCGGGCGAAACAGTTCTACCCCCAGCGGCGATGCGTCGGCCACCCGTGAGACGGCCTATCCTGATTGAACATGGTTCATCAACTCATGGGAGACAAGGCTAAGATCGGCATTACCTTGTCACAGTTGATGCAGCTTGTACCAGGTGCTGCCGCCGTAGTTCGAAAGCTAGCCGACAGTGCAGAGGCCACCCTGCGGCCTCCACGGTTCTATGGCATCTCTCCGGACGTCCCTCGCGGTAGATATCCACCACAGCGGCAGCGCCTCCCTCCGGACCCAGTTAAATCTCCCGCCATCCTCCTCGCGGTCGAATCCTCCTCGATCCCGCACCCAGCGTCGAATCATTGTCAATGTATGGCTCAACGGTCATCCCAGCAAAGCCATGATCGACACGGGGGCTATGCGCACAGTTCTGTCCAAGCCTGTGATGAAGGCGGCAGGGGTTAAGTTGGACAAGACACTTGAGCCCATCCCCCGATATGTGGGAGTTGAAGGGAGCTTACATGAAGGATTGGGCAGCGCCCAAGTGGTCATCAGTCTTGGCGAGATGGGAGCCACAGTGAATGCAGTCATCACGGCCGCTGAACACTATTCTATCCTGCTGGGCTCAGATTGGCTCATCGCGATGGGAGCACAAATCGACTTTGCTACATGTCAACTGCACCTATCTGCTGGCGGGACAGACTGCTCCTTCCCCATCATCCTCGAGTCCCTCACCACCTCCGCCTTCCCCAAGCGCCACGCCACGGCGCAGGTCTCCTACCCGGAGATCACCATGTACCATTCGGTCGGCAGCTCCCATTCTTCTTATGGATCGGCCAATTCTGATACCGATGACGAGACTCCCCCTCCTGCTCCTCCGAGTCCAGCTCTCGGTACGCCGACGGAAGAACTGTTGCCGCCAGTGATACCTACACCCACCTTTCCCCCCCATGAGACCATCAGTGATGAGGAGTGGCTGGAAATAGAGGGGCAGATGCGATTGGGGCCTGCAGTCCTCTCAGACCCGATCAAGCATTCTCAACTACGCCAAGTGCTGCGCCGAAATCACCTAGTTTTCGCACGACATTCACTCGACATCGGCAAGACTCACTTGATTGAGCACCACATCGATACGGGGGATGCGCCTCCCGTGATGACCCTGACTCCCTACCGCTTTTCCGCCGCGCAGCAGGCCGATGTCGAACGACAGATCGACGAGAACGTGGCTGCCGGATTGATGGAACCTGGAGAAGGGCCGTGGGCCAGCCCGGCCGTTCTGCCCCCAAAGCCGGATGGCACACTCCGCTTCTGTGGGGACTACCGAAAACTGAATGCAATAACGAAGTGGGATCCCTACACATTACCGGATGTGGACCTGATTCTCCACGGCGTCTCCCCTGATGACCGGTGGTTCTCGGCACTTGACATGCAGAAATCCTTACGGCGGATCCCCTGCGGCGAGGCGTCGGCTGCAAGGCGGGGCTTTGTTGAGGTGAGGGGTCAAGGCAGGCCCCTCGGTGCGTGTCTTCTCTGAGTGTTGTTCTCGGCCGCCATTGACCTCACAGAGTGAGCCAAGCAAGCCGAGAGGCGGTGTGTAAGAAAAGCCCGCGGTAGAAAACCTCTTCTTTATACAATGAAATACAGCAGTGACGACAAAGCTACTCCCGACTCACGGCTCTATCTCGCTCTGCTAGCGTTGCTTGCCTTGTTTGCCCACGACTTCACACCCGGCTCGGTCGCGATGCTTGATAGGCATGAGCCTCCCCATAAGGCTTCGAGGTGATTACGGATACTAAGCTTCTCCCACATGGGCGTACCCTTGTAACTCGCCCGGTGGCGGTCACGGCCGCCATGCAGTACATCTGAACCTAGGCTGACCGTGTCCGCCATAGCATTCTCAGTGCTTACTTAGATGCGCCTACAATGCAGAGAGTCTACACCCGCGGTGCTTGCTCTTTCGGTGGGAGAGCACACTGAGTAGTGCCTTCGGCGCGCGCTTAACTTCAGCGGGGATTTTTCACTTAGCGGCTTTACCGGTGTGCGCGAAAACTTTCAGCAGCGCCCCGCTGAAAACTCGTCCTAAGTTTGATTCCGAGTCAACATATGGCGAATATTTGTCACGTCAGCATACTCCGTTCACATTCCGATCTCGCGCTCCTTGAGTGGCGTCGCTTCATGCCGTCGTCGAAATGCGCCCAGAACATTTCGTTTGGGTTCGTCACGTCAGTACCATGATTTAACCTCTCTCCGGACTTTTGGCGTCATTGCATGCGTACATGCTTAATAAGCTTGGCGTCGCGCTTTAAGTCGAGTCCTTCATGTCTTTAGAAATTACATGTCCCAAAGCGGTTATGCGGCCTACAGCGGTACAACAATCCCCTCTTGGGGGCTAGGCGATAGGGTCCCGATCGAGGTGATTGTTCCTCCCGGTATCGTCCCGAAACTCCCTTAAATCGGCATATCTGCGCCCATGTCGGCCGTCATCACGAATGACACATGATCTCTCCGACATCCACTAACTCTCTCGTGAAGTGGTCTTTGGATCTTGATATACTTGCTCTTTTCGATGAAATCTGAGGGTTCTCAATGGCCTTGTCGAAGGTGGTTGTCCGACGAGAATCTGCACCGGGAGTTGTGGTGGTCACACTCATCAAAAGAAAAGCGCCCACCGCAGCACTCACAGGCATTTGCGTGACAGCGGCCATATACT
>JBBHKD010000044.1:823-10823 GCA_037447605.1 Zygnema circumcarinatum
CNTNGNACNNNNAAACCGCATGCGCGCAAGCAAAAATGCAAAACGCAAATGCGAGTGTTTTATCGGTGACGCTCAGGCAGGCATGCCCTCGGCAAATGCCTCGGGCGCAATTTGCGTTCAAAGATTTTATGATTTACGGAATTCTGCAATTCACACTACGTATCGCATTTTGCTGCGTTCTTCCCATCGTTGCGAGAGCCAAGATATCCGTTGTTGAGAGTTTTCTTTGGTTTCTTTTGGTTTTTTTGCGTTTTTCCCGCTGTCTGTCCGGCAAGCGGACTAGCAAGGGTGCAAAATCTTTTAGTCAGAAAAAAAATGGGGTTTTTTGGTGTGGTGTTTTGTGGGGGAGGTAACCCCCAACCCGAGCGGCGCGGAGCCACCTCATGTGGGGGGGGCGGAGAGCGAAGGGTGCTGCATCGGGCAGCGACGCACCCACTCCCACTTGCTGAGGGCTGGCAGCATAAAAAAGCGTTGCCAATCCGCAGTTACGCTCGCAATCACAAGCACCCCAAGAGGAACACCAGCTAATCAGATTGCCACAACACCATCAATTGTGGTTTGATGTGTGTCAATGATCCTTCCGCAGGTTCACCTACGGAACGGTGAATTATAAACGCTCGCTCTTTTTCTTTTCCTTTGGGTGGAGAGGCAAACTCACCCACCCAAAAGTGAAAAAGGCAAATGACGTCCCTCTACGTCTCCGAAGAGGCCCGACGTTATCTTAAGCCCTTTTCGTTTGAAAAGACCCACCGACGTCGAGTCTGTGATCGGCGTCCCCCCAGCACTGCAGTTAATAGCTACGTATGGTAGAGACGTGGCTACGGATAACTCATGTTTTGGTCAGTGTGTGGTATGAGTATTAATGTATCTCGAGAACCCCACCTTTGGAAAAAGAGTGAGTCCTCGAGTCAAGAACAACAACACACACCACGTTTACACCAACCAATTTTATCTTTGACGTTATTACCATACCCGAGGTCGTTGCCCTGGCCATACACGTCTTTCGACAAGTGTACTTGGTAGTCAAAGTTTTAGGGATTTCCCGCAATTTGGCGGTGTCGCGCCACATCATAGTGGTGGCACTAGCTTTTAAGACCTTTCCTTTTTTTTGGAGTTGTTTTGGGAGAAAGTCGCGAAGGTCACCCTTTCGGGCAGCTAAGGCTTCAGCATGTGTCGAACGTGCGGAAGGATATGTTTTGGCTGTTTTGCAAAACCTTGTTACGACTTCTCCTTCCTCTAAATGATAAGGTTTAATGAACTTCTCTCGGCGTCACCGGCGGCGAACCGCCAGGCAAATCGCAAAATGCGAAAATTTCACGGATCATTCAATCAAGGTAAAGCGGGCAATGTACGAGAAGGGCAGGATAATGGGCGAGCTGATAACTCGCGCTCTAGGTATTCCTCGTTGAAGATTAATAATTGCAATAATCTATCCCCATCACGATGAAATTTCAAAGATTTCCCAGACCTTTCGATCCAGGTTATAAGCTCGTTGAATTCATCAGTGTAGCGCGCGTGCGGCCCAGAACATCTAAGGGCGTATCAGACCTGTTATTGCCTCAAACTTCCATGGCTGCTCGCCAATAGTCCCTCTAAGAAATTTGGCCACAAAGAAAATCTCGCGTGACTCTTGGCGGAAGCAGGGGTCTGGTCGTTGGGACAGCAGACAAATCACTCAACCAACTAAGAACGGCCATGCACCACCACCCATAGAATCAAGAAAGAGCTCTCAATCTGTCAATCCTTACTATGTCTGGACCTGGTAAGTTTCCCCGTGTTGAGTCAAATTAAGCCGCAGGCTCCACACCTGGTGGTGCCCTTCCGTCAATTCCTTTAAGTTTCAGCCTTGCGACCATACTCCCCCCGGAACCCAAAAACTTTGATTTCTCATAAGGTGCTGGCGAAGTCATCGATGTAACATCCGCCAATCCCTAGTCGACATCGTTTATGGTTGCGACTAGGACGGTATCTGATCGTCTTCGCGCCCCCCACTTTCGTTCGTGATTAATGAAAACATCCTTGGCAAATGCTTTCGCAGAAGTTCGTCTTTCATAAATCCAAGAATTTCACCTCTGACAATGAAATACGAATGCCCCCAACTGTCCCTATTAATCATTACTCTCCGGTCCCGAAGACCACACCATAGGACCCGAGTTCTAACACGGTAATCCATGCCAATGGATTCAGAGCCAAGGCCCGCCTTGAACACTCTAATTTTTTCAAAGTAACATNGCCGACTCCGCGCCCCAGCCAACGAAGGCCAGAGCGCGTCCCCGGCAAGAAGGATGGCGAGGCCAGTTCAACCGTAGAGGCAGACCGACCGCTCCAACCCAAAATCCAACTACGAGCTTTTTAACTGCAACGCTTAAATATACGCTATTCGAGCTGGAACTCCGGGCTGCTCGCACCGAGCTTGCCCTCCAATGGGGTCTGGTTAAGGATTTAGATTGTACTAGTTCCAGTAGACTGGTGAGCTGATGTATTATTTTATTGTCACTACTCCTTCTATCAGGATTCGGGTCATTCTGCACACTGCTCCCTTCCTTGGATGTGGAGTTCCTCGTTTCTCAGGGCTGCTCCTACGGAATGAACCTAAGTCTCCGTCACCCGTTACCACCAGTGGTAGGCCTCTATCCTACCATCTGGAAAGTGATGTGAGGGCGGGGAGCATGAAACATCGCCCAGCGCAAGCCGTCGAGTTTCGAGGAGTTATATGATTAGCGCGGTGGGCGGCCCGCCATTTGGCCTTTTATCTAATGACATTCTTCCAAAAGTGGGAGTAAGTACGTATTAGCTCTGAGATTGTCAATTATCCGAGTAGTAAGTATCAAATAAACTATAACTGATTTAATGACGCCGCCAGTTCGCAAGTATAAAAGAGTTTATACTTAGACATGCATGGCTTAATCCTTAGAGCAAGCATGTGACTCCTGGCGGATCGCCCAGGTCAGCTCCCTTCACGGTCGCGCATGCCATGGGCAGCCGGAAAGCGCCGCAGCACACGCGCGTACTCAGCCCAAAACAACAGGTGTGGTGTTCTCATGAAGTAGCAAACGCATCAGCACAAGAATTCTAGCCCTCGCGCACCCAAAACATATCGGGCCGTGACACCAAGGGCTCTTGCTTGCATGCCGTCTGTACCAGAATTTCCCCTTCATCAGAGAACAACAAAACGTAGCGCAACAAAGGACTGCCTCCAAATACTACAGAAACAACGGGGAAACAGGCTTTGTTGAGCAAGCTCGACATTGACGATGGCGCAAGGGTGGCGTTCGAAGGTGGAGGGCCCTGGCCGGCGCCCACAGGGCACAGCACAGCCCTTCTCCTTCGACAGGCAAGAAGGGAAGCCGCATGCGAGTGAACTTGATTGCAAGAGCAGCGGTGCCCACCGCATGCATCAGCACAAACTCCAAACCGATCCCACTGCCATCGCTCAGCGCTGGCAAAACATGCCTTCATGCGCTATGCGAACCCATGGCGGGTCAAAATAAACATCTGCCCCGCAATGATATTCATGATCGTTACTCTTGGGAGGAAGACGGCAAAAAACCCGGAGTCCCCCCTACAGCTACAAAACCACACCTTCCGGACGAAAGGAGGGTCTGCATGTAGTTGGGGTCTGGGACAGCCTCCACTTCAAATCCAAGGTATAGCTTCCAGCCAAAAAAAATGGCAGTGTGGTCATGCAAAACACAGACAAGGCAGTGCCACTTGGCGGGCGACCGAGAGATCACATGTCGGACAAGCTCAAAACCAGTTCAACTTCCGACAAACTGCCACCCTCCTACACAGGCGGCCGGAAAAAATGGCCATGTGGACGGACCCCAGGAACCAGTTCAAGGGGCAGGCCCCAGTCCCCAGCACCCCTGTAGTGAGCAGGGCGGGCGGGCAGGGAAAGTGGCACCGCAGAAGCGCCTCATCCTCCCCCCCCCCGCCGAACACCTCCCCACATAGTTTATACTAGCGTACTTGACCCGCCGAACGCCTCCCGACACCGTCGGACGCACCTTTTTCAGAGTGTGGGCAGCACACCCACGCAGGCGCCCACCGCCCACGTCAGCCCGCTCCCGCACCACGCCCGCTCCCCACTCCCGCACCCCTCGCCCTCGCCCGCTCCCGCGCCCACGCCCCGCGCTGAGCCCGCACAGCCCACTCCGCTCCCGCGCCCTCGCTCGCCCACTCCCACGCCCCACGCCCGAGGCCCGCCGCCGAGCCCACACAGCCCGCTCCGCTCCTCCTGCGCCCACGCCCCCCACCCGCTCCCGCTCCACGCGCCCTCTCGCCCAGCGCTCACGCCCGCGCCCAGCCGCTCCAGCCCGCGCTCGGAGGTCGCGCGGCCAGCTCCCGCTCCACGCCCTCACTCCGCCCGCTCCCGCACCCGCGCGCGGCTGGGCTCCCGGGCAGCCGCCCGCTCACGCCCTCGCTCGCCTCGCCCGCTCCCGCGCCCGCGCCGGGGCCCGCGCGGCCGCTCCGCTGCTGCTCCAGCGCAGCGCAGCCCGCTCCCGCTCAGCGCCTCGCCGCACGGCCGGCTCCCGCTCCGCGCCCTCGCCCCGCCGGCTGGCGCCCGCGCCAGCCGCCCGCTCCGCGCCTCGCCGCGCTCGCGCCCGCGCAGCCCGCTCCCGGCTCCCAGCGCCCTCGCCCGCGCTCGCGCCCGCGCCAGCACGCTCCCGCTCCCGCGCCCTCGCCCTCGCTCGCGCCCGCGCCCGCGTCCGCGCAAGCCCGCTCGCGCCCGCGCCCGCGTCCGCGCCAGCCCGCTCCCTCGCCCGCGCCAGCCCGCTCCCGGGTGGTTTCAGGGACTTGGCCGCCATCTGCATCCGCCGCACGGCTTCAATGTAACATGCGCAATGGAAAGAATGTGCTCTCCAGTTCAGCATACAGTCTCCCGCCATGTGCGTGACTAATCGAAATGCGCCACGCGCTCCATCAATGTGCAGCTCTCCAGACAGACCCTCGAGTAGCCTCGCTTTCACATTTCTTGGTGTTTGTTGTGTTCTGGATGAATTTGCTCGTTCACACTGTGTGCATTTGAGGGGCAGTTTGTCTCAAACCTGCAGACATGGCAGAGGGTGCAGTTAGAGGGAACGACCTGACCTGACCTGGCTCAATTTAACAACAGGCAACCCACTTAAACGCGAATTTCCAAGCACAATAATGTGGCAATAATGTCAACCCCCGCCAAAACTGAAAAGCTAGCAATTTTATGCACTTTTGCATGAAGAATTTCGAGTTCAAAAGTGTTGCATGAAGAATTCACAATTCAGATGAAAAGGCTATTGTCTTCCTTCTCACACTTTGCATTTAAATTTTCCACTTTTATTTTTGAAAGCAAATGTTAAATGTAAAGTACACAAAAGAGCAGGATAAGACGCTCTCATGTCTTGTTTTTGCATGGTGCATCAGCAGAATACAGACATGCAAGCACCAGTGAACAGCAAAATATGTCACTCATGCCCATGTTGCGAACCAATCCCCAGGCACGCAGGCCTTTGATGCACCTGATGCTTGAATAAAACCGGAATGGCAGGACATGCCATGAGTGCTCAGTACCCAAATATGGGACTAATGAGCAATCATCTCCAGCATGTGTGAACACAGCGCTGAGCACGCTAGCTGGCGTTGTTCTTGTAATCCTCTCGTGCTGTGATAGGGGAAGCAGGGTTCCTATCCTGTGAATTGTAACTAGTGTGCACAGCTGGCGCCACCGTCGCAAAGTCCATACACCTGACCTGACACGGGAAGCACCTGTCCTGCACCTCGGCGCGGCGATTTTGAAGCACAAAAATGAGTTGATAAGACCACCACTGAAAGGAAATTCACCGACCCTGCCACAGCCCCCGGCACAACTGAAAACGCCAGCGAAAGGAACGCCTGGGAGATTTGTTTTGTTTGTTTTTTACTCACTTGGGAAAGAAATTCTGGCATAATAAACCCACCAAACCCAAAACAAAACCAAACTATGAATGGAGGATTGATTACCTCATTGGTTGCGAGCGAGTCGCTTTACTCTTTTGTTTTTACGGCGTTTGCAAGCCCTGGATGCAAGATTTGTGGGCTAACAATCTGAAGACTTAGAAATGCAACAAAAGTTGAGAGGATTGAGTGACGTTAGTTTTACCACGAGTTTCCTCCGAGTGAAGCGGAGAAGGGAGGGAACGAATGTGCCAAATCAAACCCTCGATGTGCCTACACACAAGAAGGGAAAAGAGGGAGGAAGATGGGAAGGGAAAAGAAGAGGGGAGGAGGGGGGGTGTGTGTTCCTTGAAGGAACAAATCTTTGGAACAAGAGGCTGAATCTCAGTAGATCGTAGCAGCAAGGCTACTCTGCTACTTACAATACCTCGTTCCGATTTAAGTCGTCTGCAAAGGATTTATCTCCCCAAACATTGGAATTAGTTGAAACAAAATCTCAACATATGCTCTCAAAGGGCGAAAAGCACTGTTTGATGGTAACGTCAAAAAGTAAAAGTGTCCACTTGTCACATGGACACTGACTTAGAGGCGTTCCAATAGTAATACCTGCACATAGTAGCTCTCAATCGCTGGCTTTCAGCCGAACGCAATTCCATTATGTAATCGGCGATTGCCTCTCAATACTAAGTTGAATTACTATTGTGACACCGGTTCATCAGTAGGGTAAAACTAACCTGTCTCACGACGGTCTAAACCCAGCTCACGTTCCCTATTGGTGGGTGAACAATCCAACACTTGGTGAATTCTGCTTCACAATGATAGGAAGAGCCGACATGGAAGGGGGTCAAAAAGCAACATCACTATGAACGCTTGCAAATACCACAAGCCGGTCTCCTGTGGTAACTTTCTGAGCACCTGTACTTCAAATTCCGAAAAACTGAAGGATGGATAGCCATCTTCACGGTTTGTCTACAACTAAAAGTCAAAATCAAATGAGCTTTTACCTTTTCTCTCCACACAAGATTTTCGTAGTTGGTCTGCGTCACATTGTCTTTAGCAGATATACACCCAGCCAAAGCTCCTCTGACAATGTCTTCAACCTGGATCGGCGTGCGCCTTAATGCTAGAAGCAGGGGCAGAGCCCCGCCTCCATCTCATGGAATAAGTAAAATAACGTTAAAAGTAGTGGTATTTCACTTGCGGCAAAGCCTCCCACTTATGCTACGCCTATTAAGTCATTTCACAAAGTAGGACTAGAGTAAAGCTCAACAGAGTCTTCTTTCCCCAAAGTTCAAGTTCTTAGGCCCAACCTCGCCTGTAGGTTTCACTGAGATTGTATAAAACCGGGCGCCAAAACCCCATTAATTCCGTTCATGCGCGTCACTAATTAGATGACGAGCATTCACTGCTTAAGAGAGTCATAGTTCTGGCCATTTACCCAACTTGGTTGAATTTCTTGGCTTTGACATCGAGCACCGGCAAAATCGCGTTGCAATCAACATCAATTCGGAACCATCGCGTGCTTATTTAATGAGCAGTGGGTTCCCCTTGCTCCGTGCCGGTCTCAGCGGCCTTTGCCTCCTAGGAGGACCCCGAAGGCATTTCTGCACCCCGTCAAGCCGGCTCGCACGCGTGGTCCGCCCTCGCCGCGGAGCGCTCGGGCAGACCTCCCGCATGGTGCGTCGGAAGCGGCGGGGGCCCCTAGGCCCAGCCCTCAAAGCCCGTCCCTCCGAAGTTACCGGGGTCTGTTTTGCCGACTTCCCTTACCTGCATTGTTCTCTCGACAAACTTGCCACCTTGGAGAACCTGATGCCGTTGTGAGTACGACCGGGCGTGACGGTAATTACTCCTCCCAGATTTTCGAGGCGGTCGAGGGGCGCACCGGTACACCGGCGGACCCGAGGTGCTTACCAACACCCGTCTCCGGGTAATCCGTTTTCAGGGTGGGCGAGTTGTTAAAAAGAAAAGAGAACTCTTCCCAGGGCCCCCGCCGGCGTCTCTGGATTCGTTTACGTTACCGTCCGCTGCCACGTCCCGGTTCGGGAATGTTAAGCCCGATTCCTTGGATGGGCGCGCACATTGCGCCCTTGATGCAGCATTAACCCATCTCTTAGATACAATAACATGTCAATGCTGTCACATGGAACACTTCTCCACTCAATCTTCAAAGCCTGCTTGAATATTTGCTCCTACCACCGAGGTCTCCACTGGAGGCCGTTTCCAGCTCAGGCTCGCGCCCAAGGCTGGCCCACGACCCCCACGTCCTCCTCTACCATTGAGGCCTCACATTGCCTCGATAGCCAACATCAGGTCACACACTCAACGCCATCTTTCGGGGCTAATTGATTCGGCCAGTGACTGTTACACACTCCTTAGCGGATTTGATTTGCATGACCACGTACTGCTGTCTTAATCAATGAGACGGCAGCACCCTTTGTGGATCTAGGTTGGCGCGTAGTTAGGCACCGTGAGGCCCAAGACTTCGGTTCATGCGGCATGGCCAGTTCTCCTACCAAAAATGGCCCACTTGGAACATATCGACGCCGATCAGTTGAGCAACCTCGGCCACTACTGTTTAAAGTTGAGAATGGGTCAAATGCCTGAGGCCTCTAATCATTCAGTTTACCTGATAAAACTGAACGAGCTCCAAGTCTCCTGAGGAAACTTCAAAGGAAAGCCGGCTGCTGAGATGGCTCCGATTTGCACTCCAGCCCCTATCTCCGAGTCTGACAAACGATTTGCACGTCGTGTACGCTGCAAGGCCTCCACAAAGTTCCTGTTGGCTCCGTTTGCCTCAGCATGGTCGCCATCTCAAGGTGCGGCAGGTGTGCTCGTGCTCAAACCTTTCGCAAAGATCATGGTCAGTCGATGGTGCACTCCAAAAGAGGGTCCCACAGTCCAGCTTCCTTCGCCTCATGGGGTTGCCACCCACCGGCTCGCATACATGTTGAGCTCCTTGGTCCGTGTTTGAGGGCAGGGCCGATGGAAGCATTGTGCCAACATCGTGCATGTCCAGGGCCCGGAAAGCCAAAAGCGCACACATGCCAGCTGCTGGTGGCGCGCGGCATGGCGGATCTCGACCCCGCATTCTCCGGCAGCACTGTCCCATGTGACAGCGCCCGCGTCGAACGAAGACCGGCGTGCCGTCCTCATCGAAGCCAGGCCGCACGCCGCTCTTCCATTCGCTGCTCAACATTTCAAGCACTTTTTAACTCTCTTTTCAAAGTTCTTTTCATCTTTCCCTCGCGGTACTTGTTCGCTATCGGTCTCTCACGTATTAACCTTAGATGGAATTTACCACCAATTGAGCTGCATTCCCAAACAACCGACTCGGTGGACGGCGCATACGTGGAGTGGCGGGGTCCGATGGCAGGGCTGCACCTCTGTGACATCCGTTCCAGGGAACTTGGGCTCGGTCCGCTACAAAGACACTGCTTAAACTGCGCTCAGAGAAGCGAACTGGGGTTTAAAGTCAGGGCTTTTCCCGGTCAGCTCGGCGGTTGCTCTAGGAGAACCTCCAACTTAGCTTCTTTTCCTCCGCTTAGTAATATGCTTAAATTCAGCAGGTGCTCTTGTCTGGTCTGAGGTCAAAAATAAATAATTGAGGTATTGTATGGCAATGATCTCGACAAGGCCCACTCCGACGCGATCGAATATTAATATTATAAAATGTTTTACCTCGTTCGCAATTTTATTCAGGGGGAGGGACGCAGTGGCTGGCCCTTCATCGGCCGGCCGGCCAAACCGCAGACAAGCATGTGGCGAGAGTGCTCGGACAGCCAAATCCGGCATGCGCGCGGCAAAAATGAAAACGCAAATGCGGGGTGTTTTGTGTCGTGACGCTCGGCAGGCATGCCCTCGGCAAACTGCTCAACACAAGTTCTAATCAGAGATTAAATGATCACAGAATTCTGCAATTCACACTCGTATCACATTCGGTTCATTCATCATTCCGAGAGCCAAGATATCCATTGTTGAGAGTTTTCTTTAGTTTCTTTTGGTTTTTTTGCGTTTTACCGTACCCAGCAAGCGGACTAGCAAGGTGCAAAATCTTTTATCAGGAAAAAGAATGGGGTTTTTTAGTGGTATT
>JBBHKD010000046.1:0-12156 GCA_037447605.1 Zygnema circumcarinatum
AACAAAGTCAGTTAAAGAGGTATGAGTCAAGAGTGGAGGGAAGGAGGATGGTAAGGCGAACAGGCGAGGAGGTGAAGGCGAGTGGAGGTGGAGTGTAAAAGGAAAAAATGTCGTCGAAAGCGAATGCAGAGGACATTATAAGGACTAGACAAGTTGAAGCGTGCGACAAGCGAAGGAGAATGGCGAGAGGAGGATGGCGAATTGGGAGAGGAGGAGGAGGGGGACAGGAAAGGGAGGGAGTGGCAGAAGAAGGCACTCGAATCCTTAAACTGAATTCTTAATACAGAAACGCTTCAATTTCTGGGGGCAGCGAGGGAGAGAGAGAGACGGAGAGGGGGTGAGAGAGTGAGAGAGAGAGCGGGAGAGAGGAGCGAGAGAGTACGCACAAAGCAGTGAGCATGGTGCCAATTATGGAGAGGGACCTGGCCGTACTGTTGAAGGCGACCAGCGGCACGGGCACAGGGTCGAATGTGAAGAAGTTGGCGGCGCTGTAGTCGCCGGAGGCGGGACCGTACGGGAACAGGTCCGCACGTGTGAGGGACGCCACGCGGGGCACGAGGGAGAGGGAGAGGAGGAGGAGAGACAGCAGAATTAGGCGCGTGGGAGAGGAAAGCCTCGCCATATCTCTCTCTTCCTCTCTTTCTCCCTCTCCCACTCTCTTTCTGTCTGTCTCACTCTCTCCTTTCTTTCTCGCCCTCTATCCCCCTCACTCTCCCTGCTCGCTGGCTCGCGCTCTCTCCCCCTCGAGACCGACAGGTGGCCGTACGGTACGCACATGCGGCATTCTACCCGCACCAGGTACGACAGTTGAATCGGGTTCGACCTTTCGTACTAACGTGCGGCTGTAAGGTTGCACGGTTGAACGACTGTACAACTGTACGATTGTACGGCTGATTCACTTATTGAAAGCCGAGGACGAGGCAGCGACTGTCGCAACTCCGAGGCGATACTGTCAGAAACAAAGACGGCATATATTAGAACGTAACGCAAACTTTCATTGAACTCGCGATGGCGAGGCCATCAAATTTACATGGATAAAGGCAAAATGTGGAACCACGAAGGACTGGTCACAAAGGACCGAAACACAATAAAACGAAGCTAGGAGCGGAAAACTACGCTTTGTAGCACAAATAACGCAGCCCTAGAAGCGCCAGCGTCACCGGCGGGAGGCACGCTCGTGAGGGAAGGGCGGAAGTCCACTAACACGTCACCAACAATCGGCAGTAACGCCAAGTAGCGAGGAAGCGAGGCAACGCCGGCGGCTTACCGGAAATACGCGTTCTATAAAAGGTAGCCAAGACGCCGAGGAGGGCTTCCGCCGCGGCATCTCCCGAAAGAGCGATGGGAAAGGGCTAAAGAGCCATATATTAGAGCTTTTCAGCTTAAAATGGAGTTCCCGCACGCACTCAGAGCGGGAGTTGCAAGCGCTTGACGGATTCGCCCGCTCGTATGTACTTCTTGACATATGCCTTCTTTCCGTGTCGCTGGATCACGGAATCTGCAGCCGCTAACGGCGAAGTAGAGAAGGCGCGCCACGCTGGCGTATACACAAAACGCACACTATCCAAGGCGCACTCGAACGCCGCTTCTATACCGCCATTGCCATTCGCGACTCCATCAAGGCTCCACGCAGTCGGGCCAAGCCTCTCAAGCAAGGGCTGGCCAATCGTAGATCACAATGCCTAAGACTCAAGATCTATTGTCGTTGTTATAGATGGGATGTCGTTGATGCTTGTTTGTCTTTAGTGGCCGGGCTTAGTATTTGTATTTGCCGCGGTGGTTTGTTGTCTTGTTCTTCTTCTTCTTCTTCTTCCTTCAGCCATGAATGATGCTAAGTAAGAGAGAGAGAGAGAGAGAGAGAGAGTTCCATGCTATGATAGAGAGAGAGAGAGAGAAAGAGTCTTCTTTGGCCGATAGCATTTAGACGCCCCATTCAAATTTCAGCTAGACAAAGATTTTCAAAGAGGAGAAGAGGATTTCATTGTAATGGCCATTCCCGGCCAGCATTTGGAGGTGAGTTTCAAAATACACCTTTATCTAAGTTGTGTCTGTTTTCCCTTTCTTTGTCACTATGCAAGCCTATCTTACTCTATCACGCCTTGCATTCCTCAGTGACCAATGATCACTAGAAGCCTAGGTAGAGACTAGCCCAGGAGAGGGCCGGGGAGGAGGTCCCGGAAGGGCTCTTTAGCATGAGGTCGGCCTTGGGTGGGAGCGTCTTACGAAGTCCGTCTTCATTGCGGCATTACCCCTGCAGATCCCGGATCACGGCTCTGGCTGCTTGAGGCGGACCCACAGGCAACCCAACCCTTCATTAGTTTGGCGGGCGAGTGGCCGTCACGGCCACCTGCGGCTAGCTTCGGCGGTCTTTGTTTAACCCCACTTATCTTGTGTAATTTGCGGGTTTTGCAGAGATCCATGCCTTGTCGCGGTATTTAATCAATGACCCGTGTCCACGGCCACCCATGAATGAAAACGCGACAAGAGGACAGCGAGATCTTCATGAGTATTAGAGGAAGACTTGGCACCTCAAGAAAGAAAGAAGAGCGGCGTCCGGACATCAAGGGCGGACCGGACTTCGAGAGGAAGAAGCGTTGAGGCGAAGATGAGCATCACCGAAGAACCCTTATCAGTCACGGCTTACCTTGGCCCGGTCGAGTCGATTGAAGGCTACCGCGACTCCGTCTGGCTGATGAAGTAGCCACAAACTTTCTTTGGCAATCACGCACATGGGATGATCAACTTGCAGCCTGCCCGATTATTTATCCGCGGCATGCCGATGCGTGAAAGAGAGGTGCCGTTGAGCACGAGGATTCCCCACAGCGGCCCCGCAGAGAGGCAGAACCCACGGGATCTCGGTCCGGATAACTCACTGCGCGGGGAGTCCGCCCGAAACGCTGGCGGCACGCGGTCCTCTGGCCGAGAGGCAAGGGAATCATCGAAGGCACACCCTCACCTCGGCTTTCACGACTTACCCATCCAGCGGCCCAGGCGGCGGCCGAGAGCAGAGGCGGGGCGATGCGCATAGACCTCGGCACTTTCGAACCAACTGCGAGCACCACGAAATTAGAATCACGAGTTTCCAGCCGAGATGGAAGAGATGATGACAAAACTTATAGCCTTGATTCCTGAAAAGAGTGAGGTGAGGGATACCACGGGCATCATCACTAGAGGCTTCACCGGCAAGCAGGAAGATGCAGAGGCTTGGCTGAGACACCTTGAGGAAGTATAGCGGAACTTTGAAGGAGGACAGGTGGATCAAGCTTGCCTTGGGCTATTTGGAAGGCGAGGGCAGTCAAGCTGGAAATTTTGTCAGCCTGGCGGATATTTGGCTAAGCCACCACGACAAGGGACATTCAAGCAAGCTTCCGGACAGCGTTGGATTCCGGATCCGATCAGCATCTTTGAGCCGACTTCATACATAAGTCTCTGATGGCGGGCATTTTGAATTCAGCTTTATGCGCGTAGCAAAATCACGATCGAGAACTTGCGACTTTTCGAGTACTCAGTGGTTCCGCCAAGGCCATCGAGAGAGAAGGATCTCCACGGATAGAAGTGAGCTGCGAGACAACACAGCCGGATGCGGGCATTGTTAGGCGAGTGAGAGCGAATTCAAAAGGATCGAGAGAGCCCCAACCGACGTATGCGACCACATTACATGACCGCTACCGATCCAAGACAAGATCGACTCTACCAGCAGTTCCTGAAGACACAGAATCAACAGTTGTTCGATCCCTACGCTACATCTACTCGGAACAAGCATTCCTTCTCCGGCGTCACTGCTCAGGACGTCCGGACAGCCCCTGTGGTGCAGCCTCTGGCCATAGCCAGCACAACCAAGCCCCTTCCCCTTTCCCCATACCCTCATGATCCGGCGCATCCCATTTGAGCCCGGCGGTGATCCTCACATACGGATGTTTCGTCCGGGGATGTCGGGCTCCTTATTCGTCCTTTTACGAAATTTTGCAGGGGCAATCTAGCGCCGTCGGATAGCTTGAAGCGAGGGATTCCGGGCGTATGTCTTACTTTGCGGCACAGATCATAATCAGCGGCTGCGTTATTGCGGACCCGTGGACTACCTTGAGATCCGCAGGACATGGGTATGCGGAGACTCAAGTGAGGCCGGAGAGAAGCGTAACGAGAACTCACCTGCGAAGGTCACCTTCATGGATATGCTCCCGGCTGCTCCCACACCACCGAGAACACCGGCTCCCTTTCGCCCGCCTCCACCTCCTTCACCCGCTTACACCATCCTGCAACGACCACCTATCCATCGCACCCTTGGACTCCCCTTCCATCCAAACGTATTGGGTACTAAGCCCGATCTTGCCCGATCACACGCCTTACCCGAGGTTGCAGCGGCATTTCAACGGCTTTGTCGAGGAATCCCCCATCGCCCGAAGTGATGCTCCAAGCCGGATCACCCGAGATTGCAAAAGCGCCTACTTGTGGGCTCCTATCAACGAAGCGATCCTCATTCTCATCCCCTGCCATTCCCTTCTGCCAATGTCAGCGGCGCGCCCAGTTCCTCGAGACACGGCTCCACGGTCGCCACCCACGTAGAAGAACTTGGAGTCCTCCACCTCCCTCAGGTCACCTTGGGATCCTGCACGAGGAGAAGTGAAAGATCTCAATGAAGAGGCCGGCAGCGCGGCGAAGCGTGCCGGCGACCAGGTACGTAATCCTCCCCATCGCCCTCCGGGCAGCCCATTCCCCCACCCCAAGCAGCGATGAGTGACCACCCCCAGCAGACGGCCTATCCACGATTGAGCGCATGGTTCATCAACTCATGGGAGACAAGGCTAAGATAGAGCATTACCTTATCCACGTTGGTCACGGCTTGTGCAGGTCTTTGCCTTGTAGTAGTTCAGCTGGCGGCGGCCTTGAGGCCACCTACGGCCTCCACGGTTCCCTATGGCACCTCCTCGGGCGTCCTACGCCCGGCCCGATACTCCACCACCCACATAGCTCTGGCCTCCAGCGTGGACAGTCCGCTCCTACGCCATCTTCCTTGCGAGATTCAGATCCTCCCTCTCATCCCAACGCCCAACGTGCGGATCATTGTCAATGTATGGCTCAACGGTCATCCCAGCAAAGCCATGATCGACACAGGAGCCATGCGCACAGTTCTGTCCAAGCCTGTGATGAAGGCTGCAGGGGTTAAGTTGGACAAGACACTTGACCCATCCCCGGAAGTATGGCCAGAGTTGAAGGAGCTTACATGAAGGTTAGGCGGCGCCCAAGTGGTCATCCCGGTCTTGGCGAGATGGGAGCTTACGGTGAATCACGTCATCACGGCGCTAAACACTATTCTATCTGGCGGGCTTTCGGATTGGCTCATGGCGATAGAACTTCATCGACTTTGCTACATATCCATTTGCCTTGCTCTGGCGGCGGGACTGTTGCTCCTTCCCCATCATCCTCGAGTCCCTTGCCACCTCCGCCTTCCCCAAACGCCACGCCACGGCGCAGGTCTCCTACCCAGAGATCACCATGTACCATTGGTCGGCGGCCCATTCTTCTTATGGATGCGACCGAATTACGATACGATGGCAGACTCCCCCTCTGCTCCTCGAGTCCGGCTCGGTCGCCCGGCCGGAAGAGCTATTCTTGCCGGTGATACACAACTTTCCCCCCATGAGACCATGTTGATGAGGGTAGGTACGGGAAATAGAGGCGGGAATCGATTAGGGCTGCGGTCCTCGGACCCGATCAGCATTCTCCATTTACGCCAAGTCTTGGCGAAATCACCTAGTTTGCATACGACATTCACTGCGACATCGGCAAGACTCACTTGATTGAGCACCACATCGATGCGAAGAGGATGCGCCTCCCGTGATGACCGGCTCCCCGCGAACTTTTCCGCCCGCTGGCAGTGATGTCAGCTTGACAGATCCCGTGAAACGTGGCTAGCGGATTGATGGAACTTTGGAGGAAGAGTAGGGGGCGGCTCGGCCGTTACGCCCCAAAGCGGATGGCACACTCGGCCTGCAATGGGGACCTCTGAGCCCGAGATGCAATAGCGAGTGGGATCCTACACATTCTGGGATGTGGACACGATTCTCCGGCGTCACCCCTGATGACGGTGTTTCGGCACTTGACATGCGAAATCCTTACATGGCCGAGATCCCTACTTGGCCCGAGGCCAATGTGCAAGAGCGAGGGCTTACATACCGGCCAGCGCTTTTATGCAGGTGGGCCGGTGCTTCCATTGAACTCAAAATTCCCGGTCAGACTCACGGCGCCACAGCCCAGCAGGTGTTCGGCCTGTCGTGCCTTACCGCGAGGAGCCTTCGTGGATGATGCACTCCCTCGGCAAGAGGCCCGGGTCCTCCCACGCAACACATTGACCAAGTCCTCCAACAGCTCATCAGTGCGCGTCTGAAGATTGCACCCAAGAAGTGCAAATGGGGACATCAGGAGATCACTCACCTCGGGCACCGCCTCGGCATCAATGGCCTGAAACCATCACTCGACAAGATTGAAGCGATTGACCTTATGCCCATTCCACAGAATCTCACTCAGCTTAAGTCTTTCTTGGGACTCACCTCCTTCTATCGCCGGTTCATCAAGGGCTATGCCCTTATTGCGCGTCCCCTACATGCCCTGGAGAAGCACGGAGTCCACTACGAATGGAGCCGCGCGCAGGATTTGGCCTTCCAAGCGCTCAAGAGTGCCCTCCTTCAGGCTCCTTGCCTGCATCAATTCGACCCCACCCTTCCCACCATTATTGGCCCAGTGGCCCAGGTGAGGAGCGGGGCTTTAGGGCAGTAGCCCAGCCAAGCATTCGGATGGGAACACCCGGTCCGGTTATGCAAGCGAGTGCGTTGAGCAAGAGACCAAATCTGACCCCTCTTGAGGCCCGCGGGTATCCCTCACGGGCACTCGAAAGTTCAAGCTCTTCACGGCCTACCAGCCCGTTATCATCCGGACTGACCACATGCCCCTCACCTGGCTGCACATTATGGCTACCCTACGCCCTAAGTTTGCACGATGGGTGATGAAGTTGGAGGAGTACAATGTACTCAAAGTCACTCACCGTCCCGGCCGTAGTCACGGCAATGCTGATGGCCTCAGTCGCAATCCCTCGGCTCCCCTCCTCTGCCACGATCCGGCCGTTCCTGAGCCCATCCCTCCACCCACCCTCCTGAACCCTGAGCATCTTCCCATTGAGATCTTTATGTTAGTGTACATAGTTAGTTTAGATTAGCATGTTTGTGTTGGCGCTTAGTTCCTAGGGGTGTGCTTCTAGGTGTGACATGTATGGGGACGGACTTACTTCAGCGTGCGCGCGGCGGCGAGACCGACCGCGCAACCGTACGGATAATATGGACCGTACGGACCGTACGGTCGGTACGGACAGTACGGCCGGGAGTCCGACATTTTATTACCGCGCCGGTCGGTCCTGGCGTACGGAATCGTGGGCCGTCTTGGCGGCAAAAGCGGTGGTCGGTGGAGTCGGCGGAGCCTCTTTGTCACGGAGAATAGTCACTGTGGGTGTGGTGAGGAAGTTCCGGTTTGTGGAATTACATAGCCATCTGGGTTAGGCGGTGGTGTTGGACGTTACTTGTTTGGGTGTACTATACATGTAAGACACAGTAGTTTATTTAGGTTGTTTGAATAAGGTTGTTGCATGCATGGTCAGAGCGTGTGGCGTGACATGGTCACGTCACAGCTATACTATAAGGTAGGAATTAGATTGTGTAAGTTAAAACCTTCTTGATATGCATTGCAAGGCTATGGCAGTTTGAAGGCATGGCTTTGGCAGCGAGGAGGTGGACCTTTGTGAGGTCTCGTGTGTGGAGAGGCGCCTGGCGTGAAAGGTGAAGTGATCATGTGGTGAAAGCTTGACTAGGCTTATGGGGGCTTGAGTTGGAAAGCTTGTCATCATACAAGGAGTTTTTAGAGTTTGGGAGCTTTCTCCTACGTTTTCTATTCCGCCTCTAGTGTGTTGTGTGTATGCACGTGAGTGAAAATAATTATGAGTCTTTGCGGGCACCGGGGAGGAAGTTTCCATGGACAGTGAAGAGGGAGAAAGGGGTGGAAGGTGAATTCGCTTCTCATCCCTCTGCCCCTCTCACAAGTGGTATCCGAGCTCAGGGTGAAGCGGAAACCGGGGCTAGTGTGAATGTTAATGGCCCTGCATTTGATGGGACAGACTACAAGGGATGGAAGTGGCGGCTGACTCCCATACTTGAAGGGAAGGGACTTCTTGGTCATGTGACTGGGAAGGTGAAGGCGCCGCCGGCTACATCCGTGGAGGAGCTTGCAAAGTGGAAGGCCCGTGACAACAAGTGTAACGACTGAAATCTAACCCCTTCAGCCTGCGCGGAATCACACCAGAGTTCAGCGGGAGAGAGAGAGAGAGAGGGAGAGCTTCAGAGTGGGGAGCAGCCCGCGACGGGCGTGCAACCGTATGCCGGTATGTTGGTTGGGTCACGACAGTCCTTACGCCTATACACTTCAGTTGAACCTCTACCCGGCATGGAGAGTTAGGCGAGGCGTCAATGGCGGTACGCCGCGTGTCCCTCTCGACTTTCGAATGGAGTCGAGAGGTGTACATCTGAATGCTCGCATTCAGCGGCGCGCTGCTGGCGGCCAGCGCCGCCGTCTGTCGGTGCCGCGGTGAGGATCCCTACGTAGCGGCGGGCCGGCAAGCGGTCGCTCCGCGTACCATCGGGTAGCAGTTAACGCGTCTGGGGCCGGGCCGAATTCAAAAAAGGGGATCCAGACGTGGCATGAATCTATCAGCGAGACGGATTGGTCCGTGGTGCGATTAGCCCGTGATCCTCCTCTACGCTGAGAGGAGGGGACCTTGGCCGCTGACGTGGGGCCCATAGAGATTATGTGGCGGCCCCACGGGTGAACCAGTTCTTATGGTTCGAACCTAGGACCTCCGTCGTCCTATAGGGTATCCGATGCTTTAACCGTTAGGTACTGCATTGGATGGAAACATAAAGCCACGCCGGGCACTAAGTAACCCCTTCCCTTGGGGGTGGTAGCGTTTGGCTACGTACTCCCCCCTGTGAGAATGTGAGCGCCCTGCGTTGCGTGTGTGGAGTAGTAAAAGGCGGCCTACGTAGTTTCAGCGACGCAGCGTCGAACTCACGTGATAGCGGGAGGGCTTCGATGATAATCCGGTCAAGTCCACTTTCCGAGTTGTGAGGGGCGGCCCGAGAACCCCCGTGCAGCCCTGGCAGCTCTCTGGCGGCTGCGCCTCCGAGTACAAGTTGATGAGCTCCTGGCAATTGGTTAAGTTGCCCTCGGCTTCCCATGTGCTATGTTCAACCCCATAGCCCAACCACTTCACGAGGTATTCGTGACGGGAAGATCGACCCTTTCTCACAAGACGGTGGGCTTGAATGGTTTCAACTTCATACTCAAGTTCACCTTCAAGTTCCACTGGTGGGGGAGGTGGTTGGATCCTCCCATCGCTACGGTAGACCTTTAGCAAACCCACATGAAAGACCGGATGCACCTTCATGTGGGATGGTAAATCAACATGGCAGCATCATTGATTAACTTCCACGACCTTAAGGTCGATGAAGCGGGGCCCGCGGCTTCGATGTTCGCCATAGCTTTGGAGTCTCAAAGTTAGCGAACTTAGCAACACCTCATCGCCGTTGAAGGTAGGTTGGAATACGGTGGCTTGATGACATAGGCCTTTAGCCGCTGGCCGGGCGCTACTTCGAGGAGTCTGCCGTGCCCTATACAGCGCCTCAGACATTAGTCGGACAAAAGATCTGACTGCGGGAGGTTGAGTCCCATCAGTGTTAGTGTTAGTGTATGATAGTTAAGCATTACATAGTACACACTAACTTGGTTGTGGTACTCAGTCATGGAAACTACCTAGTATGAGTGTGATAGCGTGACAACTTAAAGAAGATTGAGAGTGCGCTTATGCTTGGCGAAGTTTGGATGAACAGCGGTGGTGATCGCAATAGTAACTTGGAGCCTTGGGCTGATTGGATTTCTGGCCTTGAGAGGCGCGGGGCCGGAGTGCGCGTCGGTGGCCTGGCGACGAAGGGGCTCGGCGAATGGCGCCCATTGAGCCACTTCTTGGAGTGGGCCCTTTGGATTCAGCGTCGTGAAGAGTCGGCGGCGAGGAAAATGTTAAGAATTGCGACGAGAGCGGCGGCGCTATGCGGATAGGACGAAAATAGGTGGGGTGTAAATGCATTAGGTTTACCTGAACCCTCTGGTAGGTCGCTATTCTAGTCTTGCCCGCTTTGCGAATGCAAAGACGGCTATAAGCGGCAAATGCGTGACATATGTAAATCCTGGCACTCCCATAGTATATAAGCGTGTGTTGTGTGTTTGGTAGGTAATCTAGTCACATCTCTCTCATTACATTACTTGACTCTTGTTGCTAGGTACGCGCCTTTCGTCGTGAGGGTAGTGAGTAAGAAGATAGGTTCAAAGGGTGGAAGTGAACTTTCATGTGGGAGAGGCATTTATTAAGGGGTTTTAGAAGTAGTGAGCTTTCTCTACACTTCTCTCGATTGATTTCAATGTGCTTGTCTACGGTGTTCATTCTGTAGTTATAGATATAGGTGGTGTGAGATAGAGCTTTGAGAGTGCAAGAGTGGAAATGTCTTCATCGATTGGGAACCACAGTTCAGTGGAGGCTGCGAGGTGGAGCGGAGCGGCGAGATGTCCCACAGCTTCCAGCAATGCGGTCCCTCCTAGAAGCTTCGAAGGATCGGGGTTGTGGGCGCCCTTGTTCCCTGGTCCGGTGATCCCTTGGTTTACTTGAGGGATTTGGGGATCTTGGCCAAAGTTCAGAAAGAAAGGGGTGTGAGGTACCGCGATGGACTCACGGTAAGCATTATTATTAAGCATACTTCGGCCAGCTGGGGCTTCGTCCCACCCATCCGGGGTAGGTCCCACATATCGCAGGAGGTAATCCTCGAGGGATCATTCACCCGTTAGATGCGGCCATGGGTTTCTTGGTGGAAAATTTGTACTTTCAGCGCACAGCAGTCGACGATTTTTGAGCACTTAGTCAAAATGGCCAGGTGAATGCGTGGATAACGGATTAGGACACAATTTCACGGCCGAAGACCATGCGGCTCCACCTTGTCGACATCTGACCGTGCTGCAATCCTGGTCGGCCAATTTGTCTTAGTAGTTGGTGCAAAATGCACCATCTTCTTCGGCCGTCGACAAAAGAGCGAAGGATAGATGTACCCAGGGTGTCACGGGGAAGGGAAGATGCAATGATCCAAGTCCATACCCACACTATCCATTTCGAAGGAGGTGTGAGGGGTTGCGGTGGCGAGGGATCACACTGCCGGTCGCGAGGGGTTTGTTCGTTGACAAGTTGGACAAGCGAGTACATACGCTTTCACATCCCTCGAGAGTCCAGGCCACCAGAACTCTCGGAGCAGTGCCTCACGGGTTTTGGCAACTCCCATGTGACCTACGTGCAGGAGGGATCATGTAGCTCTTGAGAATGAGCTGAAATGCAGTCCAGAGCAGCAGGCACGACCTACTGGCGGCGTGGTACGAGAATCCGTCGCCAGGCACCACTTTGTCCTTATAGCCATTACCTTGGCCATCGAGAACGAGGTCACCGGTATACCCCTCACGGATCATGCAGCCAAAGGGTCGAGAGAGCGCGAGGGAGGAGTTGGCCCCTGCGTCAGCGGTGGAGGGATGTAATGGCTGGAGGCGAGGGGCTTCGAGGGGTTGGCGGCCCCTCACATAAATAAATTTCGTTCACCCAACACAAAGTCGACGGCGCACCATCGGGCAAGATAAGAAACGCACTCAGTAAGATTGCACCGCTACGTTGACCTTAGGGCGATAAACCCGCGGCGGTCAAACCTTTGGAGAACTTCAGAGACAGCGTGCTGCGCTAGAGCGAATTACGGGTTGAAGGAAACGTCGGCGAGGTGGTGGTGGTGACCCGGTGTGACACGGCTTTAAGCCCCCTCTAAAAATAGCACGCCATGTCACCGAGAGCGTGGACCAGCTACAAAAGCGGTTCATTGCATTGCGAGAATAGACTGGCTTTCCGGCGGATTCATTTCGCGACTTTCATGCGCCCGGTGACCATCTGAAATGAAGGAAGGCGGCACCCAAGGCGAATCCCGAAGCATCACAAACCACTTCATAAGGCTTGGGCCGAATTATTTAAGCCAGCGAGAGTAG
>JBBHKD010000048.1:0-12493 GCA_037447605.1 Zygnema circumcarinatum
AGTTACGTATTGCTGTAGGCTCGGTAGATACCTGCAGAGCGTCTGTGGCCTTGCCTTTGTCGCGGTCTACCTTATACGGCCGAGCATTAAATCACGTTAATACCCTCCCCGGCTAAATTCGAGCGAGAGAGGGACCGTCTTGATCACGCCATTGGGCGGCCTGGCTTTCCCGATCCTCCATCTTTGGTAGGAGGTTGTGAGGGGAAGTGTATAGGGGGCGTGGGTATTTGTCGTCACTAACCAGCAATACCGGCATACGGTTCTTGCCGTCAGGGCTGCTCCCCCTCTGAAGCTCTCTCTCTCTCTTGCTCTCTCTCCGTGGCTACGGTGTGTGATTCGTAGCAATTTGAAGAAGCGGTTTTCGGCTAGATTACATTCGAGGTCGCCAGTTGATTATGCGGCGGGGCGGCTTCGAGCAAGCGGCTCGAAGCGTGGATTGAAGTGCAGAAATTTCCCGTGCTCACGGTTTTACTGTTGCCTTTGGCGGCACTAACTGGCGGGAAGGAACTGCAGGCTCGACCGCACTTCTTCTGCACTTCTTCCCCTCTTTGTAGAAGAACCTCAACTTCGCTTGGACTCGGATTGGTGTAGTAGCGATATGCGGCGGGTAAATGCGTGAGGTGAGTCTTCTGCCGAAAGTGGCGCGTCGACTATTTATCCCATGGCGTTTGTATTTGGTTCCACACCTATATGCCAAGCTGTTAGGGCATGTAGAGAAAATAACTTTGGATTTGGCGAGCAGCAAATTAGATTGTTGCCTCGCTTTAAGGCTACCGACCAACATTTGGAGCCCAGAGCCGGCGTAAATGCTGTGGGCTTCACACCACTCCATGCTTCCTCGGGACTTTGCGGAGTGCGGCTGGAGTAAATTGAACTTTTGTTTTAGGATGTATCTTTGTAGTCTGACCTTACCCGAGAATGTGAGGGAGGAAAAGAAGGAGATGCAGTGAGCATAGTCACGGCCATATCTCTAGAGTTACATTTGATCCTTCGGCTGCACCATTTTTGTTGAGGGTATCTGGGGCTGAAAACTCATCTTTGAATCCCCAAGGGAGGCGAAAATAATTTGTAAACTCACGGACTTGTACTCCCCTCCATTGCTCCAGTACCAATATTTTGAGTTGAAGGCGGTCTCCCTTTCAACTGTAAATGCCACTCAAAGGCGCCAAATGCTTACGATTTCTGTCTTAAAAGTTTGACCCAAACTTTCTGGAAAAAATCATCAAAGTAATGAAGTGCGGCTCCACACTGCCTTGCACAGGTGATTGGGCGCAAAGGTCGAGTGAACAAGTTGAAGGCGTTCTTGAGCAGGTTCTCCTGGTGCGTTGCTGGCCAAAAGAATGTGATTGAGCTTTGCGGCTTAGCGATGCAGAGAACGTGATCTTGATATGCGGTTGTGGCCCACTAATCCTCGAACCAAACCTTTACGCAAGGGTCTTGGCCCAGGAAGCCCTAAGTGACCCGGCCTGCGATGCGAGCTTGGCATTAGAATTCTCGATCCGCTTGCACACACTGTTCAAATTTAAGCCTTCTTCCGGTCGAGAAAGTAAGTAGTTTCTCGGTGCCACTTGCGCAAGTTTGCCGTGAACCAGAACCTCACAAGCATCCCATCCAAACCAAGTTACATATCCTGTTTCCCAATTTGAGTAAAATTATTACACCCAGCCGGGGTGTGGGACATTTCAATGGAAGAACGGTTTCTGGCGACTCGATAAGCTTCCAACTTGGCCGAGTGCATGGCGAATTACTTGAGGTATCACCGTGGCGGCATAGACGAGCGAAGTTTCCAAGCTGGTGTAGCTCTGCAAACATGTGACCTCGGCACACATGTGCTTTGTTGCTCGAGGTCGATGAGCCATGGATTCACGGGAGGATCCTCATCACGAAGCTGACCAACAAAAGCATCACATCCATCATCAGCGGCGGCAGATTAGTTTCTGCGATTTCGGGCAGTTTACCGCTTTATGACCTTTTTCCTTCTGAAGTGTAGCATGCAGCAGATTAATCGATTTTCCTCGGCTCGGCGCGGCTCGTTCATCTTTCCCTTTCTTTGCGACGGTCCGTTGGCCGGTCACGGCTTTCCACAAGTGAAGCACCTTGGCGGTGCCGGCCTGAATTTCGATCCTCCTTGTCTCTTGACATTGTGAAATGCTAGCACATTGTCGAATGGCCACTTTCCACTTTTTACTGTTGGCGGTGTCTTCATCTTGGATTCTTCCCTTGACCTGGTCTATGTTCATTTTAGTACAGTTTAGAGTAGTTCTAAGTGAAGCAACAACCAGATTGAACCTCGTGGGGAGTTCCTCCAAAAACACATCTATTTTATGATCTGAAGGTAAGGGCTGTCCGACTGCTACAAAACTGCTTATCAGGCTATTAAACTTAACCATATAGCTGACAAGAGTTTCATCATCTTTCATTTTTAAGCTTGCAAGGTCTGGTCAAAGTGACACTAGTATGCGTGCGAAATGTGATAAACATCATACGGGCTTTCCACATATAGAACCGATAGGAAGGTCGATTAGTAACCCCGGCCAGTGCAGTACCTACATTCGATGCAATATAACAAGCGGCGGTCTCATTCATGTCGTTCCACTTTTTAGGTATTCTGTACGCTTTTGTGTTCGATTGGGCCTTGATGGTTCCCGTGGCATTATCATGAGTTTCGCCGATTTCAGAAGTGCGTCATCATACTCGAGTTTTGTAATGCATTGCCGCCGAAGATGGGGCGCTCACGTAATCCTGACCTAGATCGCAGGTGTGCTCACATTACCCTTTGTCAGAGTTAGTTCCCCGCCGGATGTGCCTACTCACGGCGGAGACATTCTGGTGAGAGAACACACAAAGGGAAACCGCGGCTGAAAAATATGGAGAAAGCTCTAGGGCCTAAAACTCCATTAAATAAAAGCGGGATGATGATTACATAGAGTATATTCAGCACTAAGCTAGCACTACTCTTTAAGCACCCCCTTCTCGGTTCAACACGGTCTCCTAAGCGGCCTACACAAGACTGTCAGGACACTTGTAAACCTCTGAGTAATTAAGCTAAGCCAATACTTTATATAAATGCACAACTTGAAGGGCCTTGACTCCTCATTAGAGCCGCCTCCACCGCTCGATAAGCCTCCATATGCGGCGCCTTGCTAAACCCCGGCCCATACGGCTCATACGGATCCGCCACGGCTCCTTACGGCCGTATTGTGCTAGGCTGGCTGCGGCGGTGTCACGCCTCCGCCCGATGAGCACGGGCTGGCGCCATTCTGCTTGTTGCCTCCTTGCGATTCACAGCAACCTAATTGCAGTGGCCGGCCAGATTAAGGCGCCCGCCGATTGACCAGCGGTGGTATACCACGCCACCGCCATACAATAAGCGTTCGAAATGCTTGTGTCCGTACATCCGGCAGTTCGTATGCGCCGTCCAAATCCCTGGCACTCACCGGTACATGCGGTATCCGTCTGTGTATCGCTCAACAAACCATTCGCGTGGGACGAAACAACCATTGCCGCTGGTTCCAACCATTTAGCCCGTCACAAGCAACCATTCGCAGAAAGGGCGTCGATGTCTTTACGGAAAGGAGAAAAGAAAGCGGGAAAAGAAGAAGGCGACAGCACGCATGCATAGCGTGGTGCGATCATACCTAATCTGCAATAGGATCCCATCGAGAACTCAGGCTGGCGTGGGGCGGAATGAAATGCTTTGGGATGGGTGACCTCGAAGTCGGTGTACAGCACCCACACCTTTTTACTCTTTTCTTTCATTTTTGAAATGGTCAAACATCAACATCGATGGTGTGACCAATCATGTTGGACATTGTTCTTGACACATTCTTGGTGGCGTCACAAGGTGGCCTTGTGAGGCAGCATACTGCGGCAAGCGGTCGGCGACAATTACTTGCCAAATGGTTGGAACCATCGCGCCCGGGACCGACACAACCGTACTGCGGTTGCAACCATTGGCGATGGTTGGTTTCATTACCCGACCATTCTTGCCGCCCGGCCTTGAATTCAAGATTGCCAACCATTGGCAATAGTTGTTTAGGGCTGGCGGCAATGGTTGTAGCGTTGAAAGCAAGTGGCCCGTCATTGCAACCCTTTGCGTTCAGGTCGCCCGACCATTGTGACGGACAAAACAACGACGATTGCGATGGTTGCAGCCATACCGTTACTGCTTGATGCGGTTGCCACCATTGTAATGGTTTTTCGATTAGCAACCATTCGCATGGCCTTCAATTCAAGGTTGCCAACCATTGGCGATCGGTTGTTTAGGGCCGGCGGCAATGGTTGGCAACATGGAAACCCATTGCCAATGGTTGCAACCATTTTATTCCTTGGTTGCCAAACATTGCGACGGGACCGAAACAACCATTGCCTCTGGTTCCAACCATTGCCGCCCGATTCCTAAACAACCATTGCGAGAAAGTCGATGTCTTCCCGGAAAGGGAGAAAAGAAAGCGAAGCGAACAAGAGTACGACACTTGCGTCCGTACCGCGTGGTGCGCGATCATACCTGAGCTACTACGGCGGATCCCATGGAACTCACGCCTTCTAAGCGCACATGGGCCGGAATAGTCTCTTGGGATGGGTGACCTCCGGGGGAGATCGATTAATGGCACCCACACCTTTTACTCTTTTCTTTCATTTTTGGAAATGGTCAAGCATCAACATCGATGGTGTGACCAATCATGTTGAACATTGTTCTTGACTTTGTTCTTGAGCGTCACAAGGTGACGCCTTGGCGGACTGCTTGTATCTCGGCAAGCCGGTCCGAAACAGCTATTGCCAAATTGTTTGGAACCATCGCCGCCCGGACCGACACAACCATTGCCTACGGTTGCAACCATTGGCAATGGTTGGTTTTCAATGTTGCCAACCATTGCCGCCCGCCGGCCCTTGAATTCCAAGATTGCCAACCATTGGCAATAGTTGTTTAGGGCTGGCGGCAATGGTTGGCAACGTTGAAAACCGTGGCCCATCATTGCAACCACTGCATTCCAAGGTCGCCAACCATTGTGACGGGACAAAGGCAAAACAACGATTGCCAATGGTTGCAACCATACCATTACTGCCGGTACTGATTTGCCACCATTGGCAATGGTTTTCGATTGGCAACCATTGCGCCCGGCCCTTCAATTCCAGGTTGCCAACCATTGGCGGTCGTTGTTTGGGCCGGCGGCAATGAGGATAACGCTATGAAACCATTGCCAATGGTTGCAACCGGTAATTCGGGTTGCCAACCATTGCGGCGGGACGGAAACAACCATTGCCACTGGTTCCAACCATTGCCGCCCGGTCCTAAGCAACCATTGCGAAAGTCCGATGTCTTCCACGGAAAGGAGAAAAGCGAGAAAAAAAAGCGAACAAAGTACGACGCACGCGTCATTGCCGCGTGGTGCGATCATACCTAGGCTACTGCGGCGGATCCCATCGAACTCCAGCGTGGCGCGTAGGCCAGAATAATCTTGGGATGGGTGACCTCCCGGGAAGTCCCCGTGACCCACCCACACCTATTACTCTTTTCTATCATTAATGGAAAAGGTCAAACATCAACATCGATGGTGTGACCAATCATGTTGGACATTGTTCTTGACCTGTTCTTGGTTGACGTCACAAGGTGACGCCTTGGCGGACTGCTTGTATCTAGGCAAGCCGGTCAGAAACACCAATAGACAAATGGTAGGAACCATCGCCGCCCGGACCGACACAACCATTGCCTCTGATTTGCAACCATTGGCAATGGTTGGTTTTAATATTGCCAACCATTGCCGCCCGCCCGACCTTGAATTCAAGATTGCCAACCATTGGCAGTTGTTGTTTTAGGAGCTGGCGGCAATGACAACAGCGTTAAGCCGTGGCCATCATTGCAACCGCGCATTCCAAGATTAGCCAACCATTCGCGGCCCGGGACAAAACAAACAGCGATTGCCAATGGTTGCAGCCATACCATTGCTGCGGTGCGGTTTGCCACCATTGGCAATGGTTCCCTCGATTGGCAACCATTTAGCCCGGCCCTTCAATTGGGTTGCCAACCATTGGCGATCGTTGTTTGGGGCGGTGACGTGGTTGTAACATGAACTATTGCCAATGGTTGCAACCGTTGAATTCCGGGTTGCCAACCATTGCGGCCCGGGACGGAAACAGCCATTGCCACTTTGGTTCCAGCCATTGCCGCCCGGTCCTAAACAACCATTGCCGAAAGGAGGCGTCCGATGTCTTCCCTCGAAAGGAGAAAAGAAAACAGAAAAAACCACCAAAGCCTGACACTTGCACGTCCGTACACGTGGTGCGATCATACCTAGGCTACTACGCCGGATCCCATCAGAACTCCGCAGCTAAGCTCCTGTGGGCCGGATTATTACTGGTATTGGTGAACTCCCTGGAATTCCCGTTGTCGCACCCACACATATTACTCTTTTCTTTCATTTTTGGAAATGGTCAAACATCAACATCGATGGTGTGACCAATCATGTTGGACATTGTTCTTGACATGTTCTTCGCTGACGTCACAAGGTGACTCCTTGGCGGAAAGCTTGTCTCTCGGCAAGCCGGTCCGAGACAGCGATTGCCAAATGGTTGGAACCATGCGCCGCCCGGGACCGACACAACCATTCTGATTTGCAACCATTGGCAATGGTTGGTTTCTCAACCTGTTACCAACCATTGCCGCATGCGCCCGGCCTTGAATTCAAGATTGCCAACCATTGGCAATAGTTGTTTAGGGCTGGCGGCAATGGTTGGCAACGTTGAAAACCGTGGCCCATCATTGCAACCACTGCATTCCAAGGTCGCCAACCATTGCGACGGGACAAAAACAAACAACGATTGCCAATGGTTGCAACCATACCATTGCCTGCGGTACGGTTGCCACCATTGGCAATGGTTTTTCGATTGGCAACCATTGCCGCCGGCCCTTCAATTCCAAGGTTGCCAACCATTGGCGTCGTTGTTTAGGGCGGCGGCAATGGATAACAACTATCAAACACCATTGCCAATGGTTGCAACCAAATTTGAATTCGAGTTGCCAACCATTCGCGGCGGAACGAAACAACCATTGCCCTTTGGTTCCAACCATTGCCGCCCGGTCCTAAACAACCATTGCGAAAGGAGGCGTCGATGTCTTCCCTCGAAAGGAAAAGCAGAAAAAACCACCAAAGCCGACACTTGCGTCATTACCGCGTGGTCGCGTCATACCCACCTAGGCTACTCACCACGGCGAGGATCCCATCAGAACTCCGCGGCTAAAAGCCTGTGGGCCGGAATAGTACTGGGATGGGTGACCTCCCGGGAAGTCCCGGTGTCGCACCCACACCATTTTTACTCTTTTCTTTCATTTTTGGAAATGGTCAAACATCAACACATTGGGGGTCTGACCAATCATGTTGGACTTTGTCCTTGCCCTGTTCTGGGCGGCCGCCACAGGGTGACGCCTGGGCGGCCTGCTTGCCTCTCGGCAAGCCGGTCCAAAACAGCAATGGCCAAATGGTTGGAACCATCGCCGCCCGGACCGACACAACCATTGCCTACGGTTGCAACCATTGGCAATGGTTGGTTTTCAATGTTGCCAACCATTGCCGCCCGCCGGCCCTTGAATTCCAAGATTGCCAACCATTGGCAATAGTTGTTTAGGGCTGGCGGCTGTGGTTGGCAACGTTGAAAACATGGCCCATCGTTGCAAACCACTGCATTCCAAGGTCGCCAACCATTGCGACGGGACAAAAACAAACAACGATTGCCAATGGTTGCAACCATACCATTACTGCTGATGCGGTTGCCACCATTGGCAATGGTTTTCGATGTTAGCAACCATTTACTTACGGCCGCTTCAATTCCAAGGTTGCCAACCATTGGCGTCGTTGTTTAGGGCGGCGGCAATGGTTAACAGCATGGAAACCGGTACCAATGGTTGCAACCATTGAATTCAGAGGTTGCCAACCATTGCGACGGGACCGAAACAACCATTGCCACTGGTTCCAACCATTGCCGCCGGTCCTAAACAACCATTGCCGAAGGAGGCGTCCGATGTCTTCCCTCTCGAAGGAGAAAGAAAGCGAGAAAAAAACCGATAGCTGACACTTTGCGTCCGTACCGCGGTAGTGCGATCATACCTAGGCTACTACGCGGATCCCCGCCGAGAGAACTCCACGCCCAGCTAAAGCGCCCGGTGGGCGGAATAGTCGCTGGGATAGGTGACACTCCGGGAAGTCGATTATGCGCTTACACCTTTTTACTCTTTTCTTCCATTTTTGGAAATGGTCAAACATCAACTTTATCGATGGGTGTGATATCATGTTGGACATTGTTGCTGACATTCTTGGTGACGTCACAAGGTGGCGCCTTGGCTGGCGAACTGCTTGTCTCGGCAAGCGGTCGAAACAGCAATTGCCAATGGTTGGAACCGCCGCCCGCCCACGGACGACACAACCATTGCCTACGGTTGCAACCATTGGCAATGATTTGGTTTTCTCAACTGTTACTTGCCAACCATTGCCGCCCGCCCGACCTTGAATTCAAGATTGCCAGCCATTGGCAATAGTTGTTTAGGAGCTGGCGGCAATGGTTGGCGTTGAAACCGTGGCCCATCATTGCAACCACTGCATTCCTAGGTCGCCAACCATTTCGATGGGACAAAAACAAACAACGATTGCAAATGGTTGCAACCATACCATTGCCTGCGGTACGGTTGCCACCATTGGCAATGGTTTTTCGATTGGCAACCATTGCCGCCGGCCCTTCAATTCCAAGGTTGCCAACCATTGGCGATCGTTGTTTAGGGCCGGCGGCAATGGTTGGCAACATGGAAACCCATTGCCAATGGTTGCAACCATTGAATTCCGAGGTTGCCAACCATTGCGACGGGACCGAAACAACCATTGCCCTTGGTTCCAACCATTACGCCCGGGTCCCTAAACAACCACCATTGCGAGGAGGCGTCCGTGCTTCCCTGGAAGGAGAAAGAAACAGAAAAAAGCGAACAAAGAGCTGACACTTGCGTCCGTGCACGTGGTCGCGATCATACCTAGGCTTCACTACGCGGGATCCCATCGAGAACTCAGCGGCTAAAGCGCGTAGGGCGGAATAATCTTGGGATGGGTGACCTCCCGGGATGTCCCGGTGTAGCTCCCACACCTTTTTTACTCTTTTCTTTCATTTTTGGAAATGGTCAAACATCAACATCGATGGTGTGACCAATCATGTTGGACATTGTTCTTGACCTGTTCTTGGCTGAAGTCACAAGGTGACGCGTTGGCGGACTGCTTGTCTCTCGGCAAGCCGGCCAGAAACAGCAATTGCCAAATGGATTTGGAACCATGCATACGCCGGACCGACACAACCATTGCCTCACGGTTTGCAACCATTGGCAATGGTTTGGTTTCAATATTGCCAACCATTTGCGCCCAGCCAGAGCCCTTGAATTCAAGATTGCCAACCATTGGCGTAGTTGTTAGGGCTGGCGACGTGGTTCAGCAACGTTAGCGTGGCCCATCATTACGGCAACGCATTCCAAGGTCGCCAACCATTCGCGACGGGACAAGCAAACAGCGATTGCCAATGGTTGCAACCATACCGCCATTGCGATGCGGTTGCCACCATTGGCAATGGTTTTTCGATTGGCAACCATTGCCTCCGGCCCTTCAAATCCAAGGTTGCCAACCATTGGCGTCGTTGTTTAGGGCGGCGGCAATGGTGGCTGCTATCAGAAAAGCTCATTGCCAATGGTTCGCAACCATTGAATTCGAGGTTGCCAACCATTGCGACGGGACCGAAACAAGCATTGCCACTGGTTCCAACCATTGCCGCCGGTCCCTAAACAACCATTGCGAGAGTCGATGTCTTCCCTGAAAGGAGAAAAGAAAGCGGGAAAAAACCAGCAAAGGGTGACACTTGCACGTACACGTGGTGCGATCATACCTAGGCTACTACGCCGGATCCCATCAGAACTCCGCAGCTAAGCGCCAGTGGGCCGGAATAGTACTGGGATGGGTGACCTCCCGGGAAGTCCCGGTGTCGCACCCACATCTTTTTTACTCTTTTCTTCCATTTTTGGAAATGGTCAAACATCAACATCGATGGTGTGACCAATCATGTTGGACATTGTTCTTGACACATTCTTGGTACGTCACAAGGTGGCGTAGGGCAGAACTTCTAACGTCTCACCGGCAAGCCCGGTCGAAGCAACAATTGCCGCAAATGGTTGGAACCATCGCCGCCCGGACCGACACAACCATTGCCTACGGTTGCAACCATTGGCAATGGTTGGTTTTCAATGTTGCCAACCATTGCCGCCCGCCGGCCCTTGAATTCCAAGATTGCCAACCATTGGCAATAGTTGTTTAGGGCTGGCGGCAATGGTTGGCAACGATTGAAAACCTTTGCCAATGTTTGCAACCACTGAATTCCCAGGTCGCCAACCATTGCGACGGGACATAAACAAACAACGATTGCCAATGGTTGCAACCATACCATTACTGCGATACGGTTGCCACCATTGGCAATGAACTTCGATTAGCAACCATTGCGCCCGGCCTTCAGTCCCAAGGTTGCCAACCATTGGCGTCGTTGTTTAGGGCGGCGGCAATGGTTGGCAACATGGAAACATTGCCAATGGTTGCAACCATTGAATTCCGGGTTGCCAACCATTCGCGGCCGGGACGAGAGAGCAACCATTGCCCTTGGTTCCAACCATTGCGCCCGGTCTAAACAACCATTGCCGAAGGAGTCCGATAATGTGCTTCACGGAAGGAGAAAGCGAAAAAAAGCGAACAAGAGCACGCGTCGTTACACCGCGTAGATGCGGAATCATACCTGAGCTACTCACGCCGGATCCCATCAGAACTCGCAGCTAGCTGTGGGCGGGCGAAATGCGGGATGGGTGACCTCGGGAAGTCGATTAATGGCACCCACCTTTTTACTCTTTTCTTTCATTTTTTTTTGGAAATGGTCAAACATCAACTTGCTCGATGGTGGAAGGTAATCGTATTGTTGGACATTGTTCTTGACACATTCTTGGTGGCGTCACAAGGTGGCGTAGCAGCTGAACTGCTTGTCTCGCAAGCGGTCCGAAAGCGGCAATTGCCAAATGGTTGGAACCATGCGCCCGCCCGGACCGACACAACCATTGCCTACGGTTGATTTGCAACCATTGGCGATGGTTGGTTCAATGTTGCCAACCATTGCGCCCGCCCGACCCTTGGTCAAGATTGCCAACCATTGGCAATAGTTGTTTAGAGGCTGGCCGACGTGGTTGGCAACGATGTTCGCGTGGCCATCATTGCAACCAGCGCATTCCAAGATTAAGCCAACCATTCGCGGCGGAGACGAAGCAAACAACGATTGCCAATGGTTGCAACCATACCATTACTGCTTGATGCGGTTGCCACCGACGTGGCAATGAACACAGCAACCATTGCCGCCCGGCCCATCCAATTCCAAGGTTGCCAACCATTGGCGATCGTTGTTTAGGGCGGCAATGGTTGGCTTATAAACAGTACCAATGGTTGCAACCATTGAATTCGAGGTTGCCAACCACGTGCGGCCGGGACCCGGAAACAACCATTGCCACTGGTTCCAACCATTGCCGCCGGTCCTAAACAACCATTGCCGAAAGGAGGCGTCCGATGTCTTCCCTCGAAAGGAGAAAAGAAAACAGAAAAAACCAGCAAAGTGTGACACTTGCACGTCCGTACACGTGGTGCGATCATACCTAGGCTACTACGCCGGATCCCATCAGAACTCCGCAGCTAAGCGCCAGTGGGCCGGAATAGTACTGGGATGGGTTGTTGTTGCAGCGCCCTCCCTTGGTGGGGCTGCCACTTCTCCTCTACCTTGGGTAGAACTCGACATCTTCAATGAATTGCTCAATCACACAAAGCACACTAAATGCAAAGAGGAACAGCTTCAGTAGGAAATATGAAAATGTAAGGAGAAAATACCAGCCTAAAACTCCTTAAGATAAAGATGAAATACAACTTGACAACACTAGAGCCTAGCTTCAAGCACCTCTACTCAAGCTAAATTGAATAAACCACCAGCTACAAAAGGCTGAACTCTTCCCACTATCTCCTTGGCCCTAAGCAAGATAGCCTCTTGCCAATGTGAGGAGTCACGAGAAGGTGCTTCTGCAAACAATCTAACCGCCGTACAATATGGCCATTGAAGCATTGTCGTCACGGCCGCACATGCTACGCCTTGCAAGACCCTTATCCCGATCCCCAATCTCGGCGGCCCGTCGGATCCTCCTCGGCTTGCAGGATCCGGCCACATCAATGCCGTCGAGATCGCCTCGACACTATCTCCATCCGAGGTCCTCCACGTAGGATCCTGACCTCTTACTTGGCGTCATGTATGGGACCCGTAAGCCCTGGCGCCACCCGACCTAGGCGTCACAGGGCCTTCCCTTTCACCACGACATGGCAAAGCCTTCCGATTCGCCCTTTGTCCTCCAAATGAACATTCGCATTTCCATTACCTTATGGAGTTACGCTCCAGCGCTGATTAG
>JBBHKD010000053.1:0-10926 GCA_037447605.1 Zygnema circumcarinatum
TCGGTTGCGTGTTGTCTAAAGGCCACAAAAGCCCTAAAGGCCACAAGGCCACAAAGAGCCACAAAGGCCACAAGGCCACAAGGCCACAAGGGCCTGAGGGCCTAGGGCCACTCAGGCCTCAGGGCCACAAGGCCACAAGAGGCCACAAGGGCCATAAGAGGCCACAGGGGCTAAAGTGCAAGGAGCCTGAGGCCTGAGGCCGCAGAGGCCTAAGGGCCGCAAAGTACAAAGGCCCGCAAAGGCCTAAGGCCTAAAAGGCCCTAGAGGCCTGAGAGGCCACAACTTGACCCTAAAGAGGCCACAACGGCCACAAGGCCACAAGGCCACAAAGGCCTCAAAGAGGCCTGAGGCCGCAAAGCCTGGGCCACAAAGAGGCCTGAGGCCACCAAGGCCACAAGGCCCTGAGGCCTGAGGCCTGAGGCCACAAAGGCCCTGAGGCCCATGAGGCCCTGAGGGCCCTGAAGGGCCGCAAAAGGGCCTAGGGCCACAAAGGGCCACAAGAGGGCCACCAAGGGCCGCAAGAGGCCTAAAAGGGCCACAAAAGGAGCCACAAGGGCCTGAGGCCACAAAGGAGCCACAAAGGGCCACAGAGGGCCTAAAAGGGCCGCAGGCCACAAGGCCACCAAAGAGGCCACAAGGCCACAGGCCTGGGGCCACAAGGGCCTGGGCCACAAAGAGGCCTGAGGCCTGGGAGGCCACAAGAGGGCCATAAGGGCCACCAGGAGGCCACAAGGCCACCAAGGGCCACAGGAGGCCTGGGGCCACAGGGCCTGAGGCCACCAAAGAGGCCACAAAGAGGCGCGAGGCCTGGGAGCCTGAGGCCGCAAGGCCGCAAGGGCCTGGGGCCGCAAGGGCCGCAAGAGGCCACAAAGGCCTGGGGCCGCAAGGGCCTGAGGCCACCAAGGAGGCCGCAAGAGGCCACCAGAGGCCTGAGGCCTGAGGCCTGAAAGGCCCTGAGGAGGCCCTGAGGCCTGAGGCCCTAGAGGCCACAAAATGCAGGGCCGCAAGAGGCCATAGGGCCGCAAGGCCACAGGAGGCCTGAGGCCACAAGAGGCCTGAGGCCACAAAAAGAGGGCCTGGGGCCACTAAGAGGCCCACAAGAGGCCACAAGGGAGCCACAAAGGGCCATAAAGAGGCCACCAAAGACCCGCAAGAGGCCACGAGGCCGCAAGAGGCCACAAGGCCACAAGGGCCGCAAGGAGCCTGGGGCCGCAAGAGGCCACCAAGGCCTGAGGCCGCAAGGGCCGCAAAAGGGCCACAAAGGGCCTAAGGGCCACAAAGGCCTGAGAGGCCACAAGGGCCTGGGGCACAAAGAGGCCTGAGGGCCCGCAAGGGCCGCAAAGAGGCCACTGAGGCCACAAAGGGCCCGCAAGAGGCCTGGGAGCCCTGAGGCCGCAAGGAGCCCTGAGGCCCTGAGCCCATATCTGGATAGGGAGACGCCCAGGTCAGGCTCAAGCTTTTTGTTGCATGCAGTTCACTTTATGGGGTGACGCTGAAATTTCGGTGCAAAAAAGTAAAAGACAAAAAAGTTATATATAACGGAGTGGACGTGTATAGGAACGCAACCTATTGCACGTGTCACAAAAACGCCCATATCTGAATAGGGAGAACGCTTAATTGAATCAAACTTTGTGTGCATACGGCGGACACACTGTAGAGTGACGCTGAGAAATTTCGGTGCAAAAAAGTAAAAGACAAAAAAGTTATATATAACGGAGTGGACGTGTATAGGAACGCAACCTATTGCACGTGTCACAAAAACGTCCATATCTGAATAGGGAGAACGCTTAATTGACTCAAACTTTTTGTGCGTACGGCGGACACACTGTAGAGTGACGCTGAGAAATTTCGGTGCAAAAAAAAAAAAGACAAAAAAGTTATATATAACGGAGTGGACGTGTATAGGAACGCAACCTATTGCACGTGTCACAAAAACGTCCATATCTGAATAGGGAGAACGCTTAATTGACTCAAACTTTTTGTGCATACGGCGGACTCACTGTAGAGTGACGCTGAGAAATTTCGGTGCAAAAAAGTAAAAGACAAAAAAGTTATATATAACGGAGTGGACGTGTATAGGAACGCAACCTATTGCACGTGTCACAAAAACGTCCATATCTGAATAGGGAGAACGCTTAATTGACTCAAACTTTTTGTGCATACGGCGGACTCACTGTAGAGTGACGCTGAGAAATTTCGGTGCAAAAAAGTAAAAGACAAAAAAGTTATATATAACGGAGTGGACGTGTATAGGAACGCAACCTATTGCACGTGTCACAAAAACGCCCATATCTGAATAGGGAGAACGCTTAATTGACTCAAACTTTTTGTGCATACGGCGGACTCACTGTAGAGTGACGCTGAGAAATTTCGGTGCAAAAAAGTAAAAGACAAAAAAGTTATATATAACGGAGTGGACGTGTATAGGAACGCAACCTATTGCACGTGTCACAAAAACGTCCATATCTGAATAAGGAGAACGCCAAATTGACTCAAACTTTTTGTGCATACGGCGGATTCACTATAGGGTGACGGTGAGAAATTTCGGTGCAAAAAAGTAAAAGACAAAAAAGTTATATATAACGGAGTGGACTTGTATAGGAACGCAACCTATTGCGCGTGTCACAAAAACGTCCATATCTGAATAGGGAGAACGCTTAATTGACTCAAACTTTTGTGCATACGGCGGACTCACTGTAGAGTGACGCTGAGAACTTTCGGTGCAAAAAAGTAAAAGACAAAAAGTTATATATAACGGGTGGGCCTGATGTATAGGAGCATAACCTGTGCCGCGATGTCCACCAAAAGAGCACCCCGATCCATATCTGAATAGGAGAGCAATTGACTCCAAACTTTTGTATACAGCGGACTCACTGTAGAGTGACGCTGAAATTCGGTGCAAAAAAGTAAAAAGACAAAAAGTTATATATAGCGAATTGGGCGTGTATAAGACATAACCTATTGCACGTGTCTAAAACGTCACATATCTGAATAGGGGAGAGCGGCAGTGACAACTTTGTGCATACGGCGGACTCACTGTAGAGTGACGCTGAAATTTCAGTTGCAAAAAGTAAAGACAAAAAGTTATATATAACGAATTGAGACGTGTATAGGAGCATAACCTATTGCACGTGTCCTGGCATCCATATCTGAATAAGGAGAACGCCAAATTGACTCAAACTTTTTGTGCATACGGCGGATTCACTATAGGGTGACGGTGAGAAATTTCGGTGCAAAAAATTAAAAGACAAAAAAGTTAAGTATAACGGAGTGGACGTGTATAGGAACGCAACCTATTGCACGTGTCACAAAAACGTCCATATCTGAATAGGGAGAACGCTTAACTGACTCAAACTTTTTGTGCATACGGCGGACACACTGTAGAGTGATGCTAAGAAATTTCGGTGCAAAAAAGTAAAAGACAAAAAAGTTATGTATAACGGAGTGGACGTGTATAGGAACGCAACCTATTGCACGTGTCACAAAAACGTCCATATCTGAATAGGGAGAACGCTTACCAGACTCAAACTTTTTGTGCATACGGCGGACACACTGTAGAGTGACTCTAAGAAATTTCGGTGCAAAAAAGTAAAAGACAAAAAAGTTAAGTATAACGGAGTGGACGTGTATAGGAACGCAACCTATTGCACGTGTCACAAAAACGTCCATATTTGAATAAGGAGAACGCGCCAAATTGACTCAAACTTTTTGTGCATACGGCGGACTCACTGTAGAGTGACGCTGAGAAATTTCAGTTGCAAGTAAAGACAAGTTATATATAACGAATTGGACGTGTATAGAGGCAACCTATTGCACGTGTCACAAAACCGCCCATATCTGAATACAGAGAACGCCAAATTGACTCAAACTTTTTGTGCATACGGCGGATTCACTATAGGGTGACGGTGAGAAATTTCGGTTTAAAAAAGTAAAAGACACAAAAGTTATATATAACAGGTGGACTTGTATAGAGAGCATAACCTATTGCGTGTCACAAAAACGTCCATATCTGAATAGGGAGGGCAGCAATTGACTCAAACTTTTTGTGCATACGGCGGACTCACTGTAGAGTGACACTGAAATTTCAGTTGCAAAAAGTAAAAGACAAAAAAAGTTATATATAACGGAGTGGGCGTGTATAAGGGCGCAACCTATTGCACGTGTCACGAAGCGATCCATATCTGAATAGGAGAACGCTTGGTGGCTCAAACTTTTTGTGCATACGGCGGACTCACTGTAGAGTGTTTAACTAGAAATTTCGGTGCAAAAAGTAAAAAGACAAGAAAGTTATATATAACAGGTGGGCGTGTATAGGAGCATAACCTATTGCCGCGTGTCACAAAACGTCCATATCTGAATAGGAGAACATGGTGACAAACTTTTGTGCATACGGCGGACTCACTGTAGAGTGACGCTGAGAAATTTCGGTGCAAAAAATTAAAAGACAAAAAAGTTATATATAACGGAGTGGACGTGTATAGGAACGCAACCTATTGCACGTGTCACAAAAGCGTCCATATCTGAATAGGGAGAACGCTTAATTGACTCAAACTTTTTGTGCATACGGCGGATTCACTATAGGGTGACGGTGAGAAATTTCGGTGCAAAAAAGTAAAAGACAAAAAAGTTATGTATAACGGAGTGGACGTGTATAGGAACGCAACCTATTGCACGTGTCACAAAAACGTCCATATCTGAATAGGGAGAACTCTTAACAGACTCAAACTTTTTGTGCATACGGCGGACTCACTGTAGAGTGACGCTGAGAAATTTCGGTGCAAAAAAGTAAAAGACAAAAAAGTTATATATAACGGAGTGGACGTGTATAGGAACGCAACCTATTGCACGTGTCACAAAAACGTCCATATCTGAATAAGGAGAACGCCAAATTGACTCAAACTTTTTGTGCATACGGCGGATTCACTATAGGGTGACGGTGAGAAATTTCGGTGCAAAAAAGTAAAAGACAAAAAAGTTATATATAACGGAGTGGACGTGTATAGGAACGCAACCTATTGCACGTGTCACAAAAACGTCCATATCTGAATAGGGAGAACGCTTAATTGACTCAAACTTTTTGTGCATACGGCGGACTCACTGTAGAGTGACGCTGAGAAATTTCGGTGCAAAAAAGTAAAAGACAAAAAAGTTATATATAACGGAGTGGACGTGTATAGGAACGCAACCTATTGCACGTGTCACAAAAACGTCCATATCTGAATAGGGAGAACGCTTAATTGACTCAAACTTTTTGTGCATACGGCGGACTCACTGTAGAGTGACGCTGAGAAATTTCGGTGCAAAAAGTAAAAGACAAAAAGTTATATATAACGGGTGGGCGTGTATAGGAGCGCCAGCCTATTGCACGTGTCACAAGCCCTGTCTATGAATAGGGAGGGCAGCAGTGACAAAACTTTTTGTGCATACGGCGGACTCACTGTAGAGTGACGCTGAGAAATTTCGGTGCAAAAAGTAAAGACAAAAGTTATATATAACGGAGTGGACGTGTATAGGAACGCAACCTATTGCACGTGTCACAAAAACGTCCATATCTGAATAAGGAGAACGCCAAATTGACTCAAACTTTTTGTGCATACGGCGGACTCACTGTAGAGTGACGCTGAGAAATTTCGGTGCAAAAAAGTAAAAGACAAAAAAGTTATATATAACGGAGTGGACGTGTATAGGAACGCAACCTATTGCACGTGTCACAAAAACGTCCATATCTGAATAAGGAGAACGCCAAATTGACTCAAACTTTTTGTGCATACGGCGGATTCACTATAGGGTGACGGTGAGAAATTTCGGTGCAAAAAAGTAAAAGACAAAAAAGTTATATATAACGGAGTGGACTTGTATAGGAACGCAACCTATTGCACGTGTCACAAAAAGAGCATCTCCGAATAGGGAGAACGCTTAATTGGCTCAAACTTTTTGTGCATACGGCGGACTCACTGTAAGAGTGAGCGCTGAGGCTGGGTGCAAGTAAAAAGACAAAAAGTTATATATAACGGGTGGACGTGTATAAGGCATAACCTATTGCACGTGTCACAAAACGGTCCGTATCTGAATAGGGAGAACGCTAAATTGACTCAAACTTTTTGTGCACACGGCGGACACACTGTAGCGTGACGCTGAGAATTTCGGTGCAAAAAAGTAAAAGACAAAAAAGTTATATATAATAACGGAGTGGACGATGTATAAAGACATAACCTATTGCACGATGTCACAAAAGCGTCATATCTGAATAGGAGAACGCTTAATTGACTCAAACTTTTGTGCATACGGCGGACGCACTGTAGAGTGACGCTGAGAAATTTCGGTGCAAAAAAGTAAAAGACAAAAAAGTTGTATATACCGGAGTGGACGTGTATAGGAGCGCAACCTATTGCACGTGTCACAAAAACGTCCATATCTGAATAAGGAGAACGCCAAATTGACTCAAACTTTTTGTGCATACGGCGGATTCACTATAGGGTGACGGTGAGAAATTTCGGTGCAAAAAAGTAAAAGACAAAAAAGTTATATATAACGGAGTGGACGTGTATAGGAACGCAACCTATTGCACGTGTCACAAAAACGTCCATATCTGAATAGGGAGAACGCTTAATTGACTCAAACTTTTTGTGCATACGGCGGACTCACTGTAGAGTGACGCTGAGAAATTTCGGTGCAAAAAAGTAAAAGACAAAAAAGTTATATATAACGGAGTGGACGTGTATAGGAGCGCGGCCTATTGCACGTGTCACAAAAACGTCCATATCTGTGAATGAGGGAGGGCAGCAATTGGCTCCAAACTTTTTGTGCATACGGCGGACTCTGTAGAGTGACACTGAGAAATTTCAGTTAAAAAAGTAAAGACAAAAAAAGTTATATATAACGGAGTGGGCGTGTATGAGCATAACCTATTACGCGTGTCACAAAACCTTATATCTGAATAGGAACGCTTAGTGACTCAAACTTTTTGTGCATACAGCGAGACTCGCACCAGCCAGTGGCAGCTGAAATTTCGGTGCAAAAAGTAAAAGACAAAAAAGTTATATATAACGGGTGGACGTGTATAGGAGCGCCAACCTATTGCACGTGCTAAAAAACGTCCATATCTGAATAAGGAGGAACGCCAAATTGACTCAAACTTTTTGTGCATGGCGGATTTCACTGTAAATGACATGAGAAATTTCGGTGCAAAAAGAGTAAAAGACAAAAAAGTTCATATATAACAGGTGGACGCGTGTATAGGAGCGCCAACCTATTGCACGTGTCACAAAACCGTCCATATCTGAATAAGGAGAACGCCAAATTGACTCAAACTTTTTGTGCATACGGCGGATTCACTATAGGGTGACGGTGAGAAATTTCGGTGCAAAAAAGTAAAAGACAAAAAAGTTATATATAACGGAGTGGACGTGTATAGGAACGCAACCTATTGCACGTGTCACAAAAACGTCCATATCTGAATAGGGAGAACGCTTAATTGACTCAAACTTTTTGTGCATACGGCGGACTCATTGTAGAGTGACAGCTGAAATTTCAGTGCAAAAAAGTAAAAAGACAAAAAGTTATATATAACGGAGTGGACGTGTATAGGAGCGCCAACCTATTGCACGTGTCACAAAAACGTCCATATCTGAATAGGAGGGCAGCAATTGACTCAAAGCTTTTTGTGCATACGGCGGACTCGCAACTGAAGTGACGCTGAGAAATTTCGGTGCAAAAAGTAAAAGACAAAAGTTATATATAACAGGTGGACGTGTATAGAGCGCATAACCTATTGCACGTGTCCGCAAAGCGATCCCGCTTAATCTGAATAGGAGGGCAGCAATTGACTCAAACTTTTTGTGCATGCAGCGGACTCACTGTAGAGTGACGCTGAGAAATTTCGGTGCAAAAAAGTAAAAGACAAAAAATTTATATATAACGGAGTGGACGTGTATAGGAACGCAACCTATTGCACGTGTCACAAAAACGTCCATATCTGAATAAGGAGAACGCCAAATTGACTCAAACTTTTTGTGCATACGGCGGATTCACTATAGGGTGACGGTGAGAAATTTCGGTGCAAAAAAGTAAAAGACAAAAAAGTTATATATAACGGAGTGGACGTGTATAGGAACGCAACCTATTGCACGTGTCACAAAAACGTCCATATCTGAATAGGGAGAACGCTTAATTGACTCAAACTTTTTGTGCATACGGCGGATTCACTATAGGGTGACGGTGAGAAATTTCGGTGCAAAAAAGTAAAAGACAAAAAAGTTATATATAACGGAGTGGACGTGTATAGGAACGCAACCTATTGCACGTGTCACAAAAACGTCCATATCTGAATAAGGAGAACGCCAAATTGACTCAAACTTTTTGTGCATACGGCGGATTCACTATAGGGTGACGGTGAGAAATTTCGGTGCAAAAAAGTAAAAGACAAAAAAGTTATATATAACGGAGTGGACGTGTATAGGAACGCAACCTATTGCACGTGTCACAAAAACGTCCATATCTGAATAGGGAGAACGCTTAATTGACTCAAACTTTATGTGCATACGGCGGACTCACTGTAGAGTGACGCTGAGAAATTTCGGTGCAAAAAAGTAAAAGACAAAAAAGTTATATATAACGGAGTGGACGTGTATAGGAACGCAACCTATTGCACGTGTCACAAAAACGCCCATATCTGAATAGGGAGAACGCTTAATTGAATCAAACTTTGTGTGCATACGGCGGACACACTGTAGAGTGACGCTGAGAAATTTCGGTGCAAAAAAGTAAAAGACAAAAAAGTTATATATAACGGAGTGGACGTGTATAGGAACGCAACCTATTGCACGTGTCACAAAAACGCCCATATCTGAATAGGGAGAACGCTTAATTGACTCAAACTTTGTGTGCGTACGGCGGACACACTGTAGAGTGACGCTGAGAAATTTCGGTGCAAAAAAAAAAAAGACAAAAAAGTTATATATAACGGAGTGGACGTGTATAGGAACGCAAACTATAGCACGTGTCACAAAAACGTCCATATCTGAATAGGGAGAACGCTTAATTGACTCAAACTTTTTGTGCATACGGCGGACTCACTGTAGAGTGACGCTGAGAAATTTCGGTGCAAAAAAGTAAAAGACAAAAAAGTTATATATAACGGAGTGGACGTGTATAGGAACGCAACCTATTGCACGTGTCACAAAACGCCCATATCTGAATAGGGAGAACGCTTAATTGACTCAAACTTTTTGTGCATACGGCGGACTCACTGTAGAGTGACGCTGAGAAATTTCGGTGCAAAAAAGTAAAAGACAAAAAAGTTATATATAACGGAGTGGACGTGTATAGGAACGCAACCTATTGCACGTGTCACAAAAACGTCCATATCTGAATAAGGAGAACGCCAAATTGACTCAAACTTTTTGTGCATACGGCGGATTCACTATAGGGTGACGGTGAGAAATTTCGGTGCAAAAAAGTAAAAGACAAAAAAGTTATATATAACGGAGTGGACGTGTATAGGAACGCAACCTATTGCACGTGTCACAAAAACGTCCATATCTGAATAAGGAGAACGCCAAATTGACTCAAACTTTTTGTGCATACGGCGGATTCACTATAGGGTGACGGTGAGAAATTTCGGTGCAAAAAAGTAAAAGACAAAAAAGTTATATATAACGGAGTGGACGTGTATAGGAACGCAACCTATTGCACGTGTCACAAAAACGTCCATATCTGAATAGGGAGAACGCTTAATTGACTCAAACTTTTTGTGCATACGGCGGACTCACTGTAGAGTGACGCTGAGAAATTTCGGTGCAAAAGAGTAAAAGACAAAAAAGTTATGTATAACGGAGTGGACATGTATAGGAACGCCACTTATTGCACGTGTCACAAAAGCGTCCATATCTGAATGCGGAGAGCGGCTTAATTGACTCAAACTTTTTTGTGCATACGGCGGACTCGCACTGTAGAGTGACGCTTGAGAAATTTCGGTGCAAAAAGTAAAAGACAAAAAAGTTATATATATAACAGGTGGACGTGTATAGGAGCGCCAACCTATTGCACGTGTCACAAAAGCGATCCCATATCTGAATAGGAGAACGCTTAATTGACTCAAACTTTTTGTGCATACAGCGGACTCAACGTAGAGTGACGCTGAAATTTCGGTGCAAAAAATTAAAAGACAAAAAAGTTATATATAACGGAGTGGACGTGTATAGGAACGCAACCTATTGCACGTGTCACAAAAACATCCATATCTGAATAGGAGAGCAGCTTAATTGAGCTCAAACTTTTGTGTGCATACAGCGGACATTTCCTTTGTGAAGTGACGAGAAATTTCCGATTTTAAAAGTAAAAGACAAAAAAGTTATATATATAGCGAATTGGACGCGGTGTATAGGGCATAACCTATTACACATTTGATGTCCCACCAAGCGCCCATATCTGAATAGGGAGAACGCTTAATTGAATCAAACTTTGTGTGCATACGGCGGACACACTGTAGAGTGACGCTGAGAAATTTCGGTGCAAAAAAGTAAAAGACAAAAAAGTTATATATAACGGAGTGGACGTGTATAGGAACGCAACCTATTGCACGTGTCACAAAAACGTCCATATCTGAATAAGGAGAACGCCAAAATTGACTCAAACTTTTTGTGCATACGGCGGATTCACTATAGGGTGACGGTGAGAAATTTCGGTGCAAAAAAGTAAAAGACAAAAAAGTTATATATAACGGAGTGGACGTGTATAGGAACGCAACCTATTGCACGTGTCACAAAAACGCCCATATCTGAATAGGGAGAACGCTTAATTGAATCAAACTTTGTGTGCATACGGCGGACACACTGTAAGTGACGCTGAAATTTCGGTCGCAAAAAGTAAAGACAAAAAGTTATATATATAACGGGTGGACGTGTATAGGAGCATAACCTATTGCAC
>JBBHKD010000055.1:0-10054 GCA_037447605.1 Zygnema circumcarinatum
TCGAAATAAGTATATTCCACCCGTGAGACGGTGATAAGCCTAGCTTCGATGTACAAGTTTCGAAATACGGTATTACCGAAAGGTTTGAACTTTGACGAACCCTAAAGAGTACGGTATCAGGAAAACTGTCGGTGGTGGCGGCAGGAGAATGTCGGTGGCAGCGGCAGGAGAATGTCGGTGGTGGCGGTCCTGACGGTGCAGCCAATCAGCGCCTTCTACGACTTCCAGAATTTCAAGATTCATTGAACGTGGACAGATATTTGCAGTCGCGGCAGTTACCAGTCTCCATGTAAAAAATCGCGTGAAAGTGGAAGTCGGTCAAACAGCTTCCCCACGTTCCGTCAGGATTCAGGAAGCGTCCTCCGCAGCGTCCGTCGTTGGGTTGGGCAAGTTGTCCACGTCGACATCGATTGGTAGCGTACCGTGCCGCCATCTGCTCCGCCATGGGTCCGCCCTAAAACGCTCCTTTTCTCCGCCCTTCGACTTCGGGTGGGACAGACTGAGCATTCTTGAACACCTCATCACATAGATTTTCCACAGAACTTAGGTTAACTTCCGAATCGTCATTCACGGTCACCACTGACCTGATCCCTTTCCAAGCAATCCCACTTTCACCACTGTCCTTAAGGTTTGGTTGCCTTGATGCTCGGTTGGAAGTCTTCCTTCCTTGATCGCCCATAAACTCCTTTGGGGTCGCAGCGGCCGGGAAGCCCTCCGCTGGCGATCGCCTGACTTTGCTCGGCAGTAGCATTTAAAATTACGCACTGGCGGTGTGCGCTTCCCGATCGCCGGCGTGCGCTGATTGTTGGGCTACGTCGGTAGTCTTCCGCCCACTTCCGCATCTGCGCCCCGCATTGCCGACGCCAGCATTTGCCGATACCCGTGTTGTGCGCACAAAGTTGATTTCCGTTTGAAACACCATCACTTATATGGGGTATATATTTGAGATCCCGGCCTCGCACCCTTCTTGTAGAAAAATACTAAACCGGCGAACGAGTTGAAGAGAAATAGCGGAGAGAGAGAGAGAGAGAGAAAGCGCTTGGCCCGTAGCGACCATGTTGATGTATAAGAAGTGCATTAGTGTTGAGTGCTTAGTTCACAGCATGAATGTTTATGGGGCAATCAATGTAGTTGTATAGGAACTGATATGCATTGTATGAATAATTAAATGTTTAGTGTAGGACCCGAACATAGAGAGTGCAGTATCGTTAGAGGCGTGAATACTTGGCAGTCCCCAGGGAAGGTCACAGGGTGCATTAGGAGTGCGAGCCCCAGGCTTAGACCCGTACCAAAGGGGTGTATGAGGATATTATGACCCGAAAAGAGGCCTTGGCCGTCACGGACGTCCCTTGGCCTCTGGTGACAGCAGAAACAAATAGGCAGCGGAGATATTTGGCCCGGTCTACTTGCTTGAAGCGGCAGCTGATTGGAGGTCAGCGCCAGTGCGAGGTGCGGCGCGGTCTTGAGCGTGGCGTGGCCTTGAAGTCGGTTGAAGGCCCCGAAGGTGTGGCGAATGAGGAAGCGGCGCGTGGCATTCGTGGACCCGCAGATGCGGTCACCGGCTACGGCGAGTCAGCCTGAAGGTTGAAGTCCGGTAACTGGCCAGGCGGCGGATATGCGGTAGGCGTGGGCGTGTCTGGCGAGCGGCGAACGTCTGGGGCGACACTGCGTAGGTCGGTCTTGGCGTGGGTTCACGTGGTCGTGTAAATTTGGCCCCATTGAGCTAGGCGGCCGTTGAGCAGCTGATGAATCGTCGTTTCTAGCCCCAGATGCGCTGTGGCCCGTGACATTGGAGTGTCAGCATCGCGCCCGGCGCGCTGGATTTAAGAGGAAGCGGCGAAACACCATTTCGTATTTCTGCAGATATTTATCTTTAACGGCCCAGATTTATTTGTAAAGGAAAGTAGAGAAATTTGAACTGAAAGTCCGGCGCGTATGAAGATGCATTGAAGGCGAAAGCTGCGTGCAGTAAAGCTTTAGTGAAGAGAAGTTAGATGGTGTGTCCTAAGTGATGTGTTGAGGTAGAGGAGAGGGGAGTTAAATGGGCCAGTAGTGCTTGAAGCTACTATAGGTTAAGGGTGTAAATTTATCTATGAGAGGATAGGATAGTCTTTCGTAGGAGGAGAATCGCGCGTAAAGGGATTATGTAGATTTCTAAAAGGAGCTTATCTTCTGTTCATTTGGAGTTTAAGGTTTTAGGGCCGTGGGCTTTACTCACTACTACTTGTATCATTTGTATTAATGAGTCTAGGTATTTAGTTAGTATTAATTGGATGAGTGGAAGTGACCATTGTATGGGCGTTGTGTTCAGCTCTGTGAGATGGAGTGGAGGCGTGGAGTTGAGGGAATGAGACCGTAGGAGGAGTTGTGAAGAAGTGCTTGTAGGTGGGGTGTTTAGTTTCGGCTGTGCCTTTGTGAGGTGGGCGAGAAATGCTCGTGTGAGCGGTATGTGAGGAAGAAAAGAAAAGTTTTGAGAACGATACCCGAGGCGTGTGTTGCCCTTTCGGAATGCTCGCTGCTGCGCCCTTGCTTACTTGACCTGGCGAGAGGTGCTGACGAATCTTGCGTCTCACGTTGGTTGATTGAGCTACCTTGTGGCAGTGGTGACGGTCCGTCCGTGCAATGGAGTAGATTGTTAATACGGACGAGCGGAGAAGAGAGATCAAGGGATCCGGTAGCGGCGAGATCAATCAGCGAACGGTTGGTCAGAGTAGATGCCCGTTAGTCCGTGATCCTCCTGCGGGGAGGAAGGGACCTTGGCGGTGGCGTGGGGCCATAGAGATTATGTAAAAAGCGGCCTTTGGGTGAACCCGATTCTTATAGTTCGAACACAGGACCTCCCGTCGTCTATGGGGTATCCGATGCCCACTAGCAGATTGGAGTGCTGCGTTGGATGGAAGCGTAAAACGGCGCCGGACTCTAAGTAACCACTTCCCCACTTGGGGGTATTTGTAGCGTTTAGCTCACATTTACTCCCTATTGAGGAATGTAGGCATGCGTTAAAGCGTGTGTAAGGAGTAGTAAAGGCGGTACCGTAGTTTACTGGCCAGTAGCGTCGAACTCTACGTGATGCTTAGGGAGGGCTCGGCGATAATCCGGTCAAGTCCGCCTACCAGGATTCTTGTACGAGGGGCGGCTCGGGAACCCCGAGCCGCCACCGTAGCCCGGTACATTCTCTAGCGACTGCTCGGTCCTGAGTTGATGAGGCTCACAGCGGTGGTTAAGTTGCCACCGAGCTCCCACATTGTCTTTATGTTGACCCGTAGCCAACCACTTATGCGAGGTGTGTGCGTGGCGGGGAAGATCGACCGCGCACTACTCCCGCGATACGGTGGGCTTGAATGGTTTCAAGCTTACCGTACTCAGAGTTAAGCATGAGTTCCAATTTGGTGGGGAGGTGGTTGGATCACTCCCGTCGGCTACGGTAGACGCTGTGAAGCCAGCGCTGAAGGCCCAGGATGCACCTTGCGTGGCCAGGATGGTAAATCCCGACCTGTAAGCGTGACATCATTGATTAACTTCCCGGAGCCACGAGAAAGGTCCGATGAAGCGAGGGGCCCGCGAACTGCGTGTTCCGCCGTAAGGCACGGAGTCTCGAGTTAGCCGTGCCCAGCAACACACAAATGCGCGCTTACGTTGAATGTAGGTTGGAGTACGGTGGCCAGTCGGCATAGGCCTTTATTAGGCGGCGGGCGTACTTGAGGTACGCGTGCCACCTGCGGCGCCTGAGGGCGATGAGTCGGACAGATCATTGCGGGAGGTTCCAGGTCCATTCCCGGTCCCTCGACTTCAGGTCCGGGGTTTTACGTGGGCGCCCGTATTTCCCTGGTCGGTGATCCGCGGTTGCCGAGGGATTTAGGGATCGCGGCGAAGTTCAAGAAGGGGTGGTACCAATGGGCTCTGGTAAGCACATTATTGATGGCGTCTTCGGCCTTTGGGAGCGATTCGTCCCACCCATCGAGGTAGGTCCGCATGTCGCAGGAGGTAATCCTCAGGATCCTGTTCACCCGTTAAGATACGGCCACATCGGTTTCGCGGGTGGAAAGGTAATACTCAGCCTGCTTGGTCAGCGATTTTGGCGCCCGGAGTCAAATGGTAGGTGAATCGTGGATCCGCGGTGGAACACAATTTGTGAAGACCATCTTTGGCTCACACTTTTGTCAACATACAGCAGAGTACTGTCACAAATGAAGCCCCGGCCCGGTCTTAGTAGTTGGTGCAAAATGCACTACATCTTCTTGTGTGCGTCCGGCAAACGAGGATGAGTCATGTGCCCAGGGTGTCTGGGAAGATACGTGATCAAGTCCATTACCAGCGCTGTCGTTTTAAGAAGGGGTGTGAGGGTTGCGGTGGCGGGGGATCACGCGGTCGCGGGGGTTTGTTCGTTGACAAGTTGGACAAGCGGTCATCGCTTTCACATCCTTTCGAGAGTCGAGGCCACGGAACTCGGGCGTGCCTGGCGGGTTTGGCAGCTCCATTAGCGACCCCGCCGGTGCGAGGAGGATCATGTAGCTCACCGAATGGTATTTTGCCCGTGCAGTCCGGCCTTGGGCCACGACCAAGCTAGCTGGTAGTGGTACGAGAATCAGATCCTTAGACACCACTTTGTCCTTATAGCCGTTCCTTGGCCATCCGGGGAACAAGGATCACCCGATATACCCTCTGAATCATGCATGCGGATCGAGAGGAAGCGGGGGAGTTGAAGCTAACGTCAGCTGGTGGAGGATGTAATGGCATCTTTGGGCAATGAGCTTCGGGGTTGGGCGGAAGCCCCTCACCTCTGTCGTCTCGTTCCACCAACTTTTCGAGTCGGCTGGCGCACCATCGGGCAAGATGCGGTACGCCTACCGATTAGATTACGCTTCACATTCGGCCTTAGGGCCGATCGTACTTGGCGGTCAAACCTTTGGGAGGGACTTCGGACAGTGCTGCTTAGCTGGAAGCGAGTGCGGTATTGGGTTGGGGAAGAGCATTCGGCCAGGCGGTGGTGGGTGACCGGTACGTGACCCGGCTTTCGCCCCCCTCTAAATAACACCGCCGTATCCTCGAGCGTGGACCACTTGCAAAGCGGTTCACGTTACGTTGCACAATAGCGTTGCTCAGCGGAAGTTCATTTTCGACTTTCTTATACCAAAGGTTAGCCCGTCCACGAAACAGGCCCGGCGCAGGCGAATCGAGAAGCATCCTGAGCCACTTCGCAAGGCTTGGGCGGGTCCGCTAAGCGGAGAGTGGGTTGCGGTAACAAGGGCATGGCGCACACCTTCGAATGCATCCTGGCATTCAGGGGTCCATGAAAAGGGGACACCGGAACGTATCAAATTAGTCAAGGGGGTAACCAGTTTACTAAACCCTTGGATGAACTTACGAAAATAATTCGCAAATCCCAAGAAAGACCTCAACTGATGCAAGTCAGTCGGTGGCGCCCAAGTTTCTACCGCGGAAACTTTGGCAGGATCAGGCCGAAGACCCTGATCATTGAGGATATGCCCAAGATAAAGCAACTCGCGTTGCATGAAGTGACACTTCTTCCTCTTGGCATAAAACTGGTGTTCCCTCGGGGTCTCAAACACTTTCCGAACGTGTTTGAGATGGTCCTCCTCACGTCTTCTTGAGACAAGGATATCATGGCGAGGTAAACCAAACAAACTTCGTCAAATGCTGGAGTGAACATTCGTTCATCCGCGGCACAGAGAAAGTTGCGGAGCATTGAGTCAATCCAAAGAGCCCGATACCTTATATTGGAAATGACCAATGCGGCGTCAGGAGCAGCGGTTTTGGCACATCGAGAACTTTAGTAACACGGTCGATGGTACCCACGAAACATGTCCGAGGTGAAGTAAACGCTTTCCCCAGCCGCCGAGTGAAGGCGATCCAGCGGATCATCAATGCAGCGGTAAAAGCAAAGCGGTTCTTTATGGTGATCTTGTTGAGTGCGGAGTAATCAGTCGCATCACTTAACGAGACCATCTTTCTTCCCAACGAACAAGATGGAGCGCCCCCGAAGGGGCTACGGCTGAGTTCTATCCGGCCCTTTTCGCGTAAAGTTGCCAAGCTGCTTTGGCATCTCGCTTGGTTTCTTTTCGGGCTTAGCAGGTAGATGCGACGCCAAAGCTTTGCTTTCGAGGCTTTCAGAGGTTATTGTGCCCATCCTGCAGATGGTATGACCTCTTGGAAGATCTTGGGGAAAACATCCACTGAACTCATCAATAAAGGTTGGATTTAGATTAGGTTACATCCCGTAGATATGATACGCCATTCACGATCTTCGTCATGAACATCTCGGTGGAAACGCCGGCTGACATGCGCCATGAACAAGATGCAACCATCCCTAACCGCTTTGGCCAATTGCATAGCTGAGCACAGATAAGGAGTAGCAGGCTGCTTGATAGCAGCGGATGTGGCTCTGCCAGGGTGCAGGGTAAGCCGCCTGTCACCACTGTGCAGAATGCAATGTGGGACAGAAAAGTCCATTTGTGCTTTGACCATGGTTAACCAAACCTTTCCCAAAAATAGCTTTTGCTCCGGTACCGGGGGGCGGTTGTGTTAGAAGACACTTGGCTGCCCACAGTCAGGATGGAGAGCGATCTTGGGTGTGGCGCTACGAGGTCGGCCGCTTGCGTCCATCCCGAAGTAACACTTTGAATGGGGATCTGTGGAGTCCTTGAATCTCACGGGTGACGGCGGGCAACAGGATGGCTCATAGCTGATAGAAGCTGGCTGGGTGGCCATTAGGCGACTGGATGAAGGTCATAGCCGCGATGGGCAAGATGGAACTTATAGATAAGCACTATATATCGAGGTTGAGGGCTGGCCGGAGTCCTCCGCTTTACCAATGTGTAGGGTAGGCCAACCCGGTAATTTGTGGATCCTTCCATCTCTTATAGCGTGTACCCCTTTCCTCAAGCTGTTTCACCAACGCCAAGAGTAGGCGTTGGGAAAGGTGCTGGCTGCCATGTCGAGGAACCCGACGCATGCGGTGGTTTTATGGGGAGGTGTTTCCCATGACATGGCACGTGCATGTAGAGAACATCATAAGCCCATGACATTGAGGATAAAGACATGCCAATCACCATTCATCACTACATCCATGAACCCGGAAGGGAGTCACTGGTGGCGGGAAGAGGAAATGGAAGAATTGCATGTCGAACACAAAGAGATCTTGCACTCCCAAAGGCCTGCCCACCAAGTTAAGAATGTCCAGGGTTCTAGGAAACAAGAGTCTTTTATCCCTGATGGCAGCCCCATTCCCTCCCCCTAGCCTAGCATGGCCACCAGCAACGACCCCTAAGCTGCTGGTGGGTTGGGGTTTTCCGGCCCCTTGCCCTTCCTGTCCTTGGCGTTCAGAGGGCAATCCCGGGCCTTGTGCCCCTCCTTGCGGCAGCGGAAACACTTGTTCTCATTTCCGTCCTTCTCCATTCCTGCGGAGTCAACCTGCCTTGGCCGGAGTCGCGATTGGGTGAAGTAGGGCAGCCACTTAGAATTTTGGCAAAACTTTGTTCTTTCACGCGGTTTAGCGGGGGTACGAATCCCGCCTTCCACGACCGTCGATGGCGGAACCTGGCGGGGTCGGGGAAGGGCTGCATCGCCCCTGCCGGGGGTGTCAAGCCAGATAAAATTTTGCATCAAGTGCGGCACCAGGCCAGTGAGGGTCCCACGGTTTTGGTCAGGTGGGTTAGTTCTTAGGCTGCCTTCCTCCGAGGGTGTGGCTTAGGCTTCATTCACGAAGTGGAAGAACTTCGGCTTTGTCCAGGGCTTGTGAGTGGTGATCACGAGGGGCACCACTTGTCGCGGGGTCTCATGGCGCTTGACTGCTTTGCGGTTTGGACCATGTTCGAAACTTATCGGGCCTCAAGTAGGGATCCAAGGCCCCAAAGAGTGTTTCGATAAGTTCATCTGCGAACTTATCGATCGATCTACAATCTCGCCGGAGAGGCCCTCGTACACCGCGGTATCGCGGCTCCCTCTGGCGGTGGCGGGTACCAGCGGCTTACCCAGCGGAGGGCGGGTTGAAGTGCGCCAGAAGGTAACCCATGCGTTTGACCCAACCACTGCACAATCGAGCAGTCCGTGGTAGGATGTTCGCCCCAAAAGGAAAGCGGGGCCACCTTGGCCCGATTCCGTCGGGCATCCTCAGTAGGTTGCGGGGGAGCAGTCCGAGGACTGGGATCTCCTCCGCCCCCAGCAGCTGCCCCCGACGGGGGTCCCCCACTGCTGGGTGGTTCGCCACCCCCGTGGGGGTGACTCCCCCCCGTGGAAAAACCAGGGGTCGGACTTACGCCGGGCGCCCCGTGACGGTTGAAGACGTCGGAGACGAGCGGCGCCCGCCCAGATGGTTGCCTAACCCCTTCCCCGGGACACGATGCATCCGCTGCCTCTGCGGCACGAGGGTTCGGGGCATCACCTTCCTCCCGATCCTCCGAGGACACAATGAAGGCTCCGGAACTCCCGACTGGGCGTGTCACGAGGCAGCGGCGGGCCCAGGCGAGCTCCATATGCGTCCACCTTCCTTGGCGGCTCAGCGTATTCCGCGTTACGCTCCCTCCCGCGCTCTTCCCGGATCCTCTCAATACATTTGGTGGAGGACTCCTCCCTTCAGCTGGCAGAAACTTCTCCACTGCGTCATCACCTTCGCCAGTTAAAGCGTTCGATCGATGATGACATTTCCCAAACTCTCACATTCACTCATAGCCCATTTTACTCCGCGAGGTGAACACCACCGAGAATATGCGGCCGGAATAGCGAGAAAAGGATAGGAGAAAGCTCTCGGCTCTAAAACTCCTTAATAATGATCTTAACACCACAATTGAGAGACCCCCTCTCAACTAGCCCAATAAACTCAAAGCCCACTACCTCGCGGCACAAAGCAGCAGTGTTAGCTTAACTTTCGCGACAGCGGCTTCGGAATCTACACAATAGCTACGGTGGTCAAAAAGATAAACAACCAAACAAAACAACACACACTACTTATCTTATGTCACAACATGGTGACACTACACCTGCTTGAAGCTCACAACGCCAGGCTAGCGGCCGCGGGAATATCCCGATCCACCTATCTATGCGCCGTCCGGATCCTGCGTCGGCTCACCGCGGATCCACGTCACGTTTTCCTTCGTCCGGATCGACTTCGACCTCTCGCTAATCCACGTCTTGCTTGTAGGATCACGACCCGCCTCAAGATTGATGGCCCAGCGTCAAACTCAGCGTCGTCGCCGCGCCACCCGACTTATCGGCGCGCTCAAGCACAATGATGAATGGCGTAGCGCCGACATTTTAGCGCGCGCTCAGCGTCAAGTCAGTCGTTCAATCAAAGGTTGGCAGCGGCGTCACTTCGATTACGCCAGCGGGCAGCGTCGCCCACATCGCTGGTCGCTCAGCGGCGTCCCGCCCGCGTCACTTTCGATTAAAATTGGCGTGCGTGCCTGCGTCGCCGATAAGCGGCGCCCTCTTCCACCGACCAAATGTCCGTACCGCCGCCTACTAACTTAACTTAGGCGCGCACCGCCGCCAAGGAAACACACAACACAAACACACAAAACTAATGTTCCAACAAAACATGCTAACTATGCATACATAACAATCCCCTCTTTGGAACTTCTAGTTTCTTAGCGGCGGGCCCGGCCAATCAACCTCCAGATTGACTAATAGTGTTTTTCCCCCACTAACTCCTTTGTTATATCTGGCGGCACTCCTTGGTACTGAACTTCACCTCAATCAAGCCCTTTTCGACCAACTCTAGGTACATAATGAAGATGCTTGCACCCGAATGTGCTTGGTCTCTTATTGGGTTTCTGAGGGTTTCCCACCCGCGAGAGTGTCGGCGATTGATTGTGGGTAAACAAAGATGTCGATTAGGTTGACCATGCGCATTCTTCAAAGAGCTGCATGAACCACACTCCTTCCTTGAAACTGACAAGCACCCATGTACTAGCCCTCGCGGGTGCTCGATAAGCATACCCGAGTCACGCAGCGGAACTCCACGGCTCGGCTCCTCCTCCACCGGGTAAAAGCGAGCCGAAGTCGGCGTGGCGGTATGCGTCTCCTCCCAATGCAGTCA
>JBBHKD010000067.1:1036-3536 GCA_037447605.1 Zygnema circumcarinatum
CAAGGCCGTGCGATTCGAGGAGTTATTATGATTCACCGCAATACCGGGCGAGCCCGCATTGGCCTTTTATCTAATAAACGTTCCCTTCCGAAAAGTAGGAGTTGGTGCACGTATTAAGCTCTGGAATTATGCCAATTCCGGGCAGTAAGGTACCATCAAATAAACTATAACTGATTTAATGAGCAACCGCAGGTTTCATATAAAAAAAGTTATATCAATATGGCTTAATCTTAAGACAAGCATATGACTATGGCAGATCAACCAGGTGCCTCCCTAGCATCGCCACCGTCCCATGGGCAGCCCAAAGGCCGCGCAAGCACGCGCGACGTGTCGGCCCAAAACAAGAGCAGGTGTGATTATCTCATGAAGATGGCAAACGCATCCACACAAAAACCTGCACCCTCTGCGCGTGCGCCCGAAACATGTCCGGGCCGTCGCACCGAGGGCTCTTGCTTGCCATACCCGTCTGTACCAGAATTTCCCCCTCATCAAAAAAACGACCGAAACATAGCGCAACAAAGGACTGCCCTTCCCGGTGCTCAGAAACGAGACGAGGGGAACAAGCCTTGTTGAGCCAGCTCGACCGCATTTCTGACGATCGCGCAAGGAGTCGCCGCCCGGAAGATGGAGGGCCCTGCACGACGCCAGCCAGGGGCGCGGCACGGCCCTTACTACTCGGGCAGAGGCGACAACCGCCATTGCGGAAATAAACTTGATTGCGAGCAGGGCGATGCGCCAGGGTGCACTCGCGCACAAACTCAAACCAATCCCGCTGCCATCGCTCAGCGCTGGCAAAACATGCCTTCATGCGCTATGCGAACCCATGGCGGGTCAAAATAAACATCTGCCCCGCAATGATATTCATGATCGTTACTCTTGGGAGGAAGACGGCAAAAAACCCGGAGTCCCCCCTACAGCTACAAAACCACACCTTCCGGACGAAAGGAGGGTCTGCATGTAGTTGGGGTCTGGGACAGCCTACCACCTTCGAATCCAAGGTATCACTTCCAACCAGAAAAAATGGCATATGGTAGTGCCCAAAACCGGTTCAAGCAGGCCCAAGTTGCCACTTAGCAGGGCGACCCGAAAAAATGGCATATGGACGAACCCAAAACCGGTTCAAGCAGGCCCAAGTTACCACCCTATAGTGGGGCACCGGACGCGGGCGGGGAAGTGGCACCGCAGAAGCGCCTCATCCTCCCCCCCCCCGCCGAACACCTCCCCACATAGTTTATACTAGCGTACTTGACCCGCCGAACGCCTCCCGACACCGTCGGACGCACTTTTTCAAAATATGGACGGCGCGCCCGCGCCCGCGCCCGCGCCCGCGTCAGCCCGTCCGCGCGGCGCCGCTCCCGCTGCCGCGCCCTCGCCCTCGCCGCCCACGCGCCCGCCGCTGAGCCGCCGCGCAGCCCGCTGCGCGGTCGCTGCGCCGCTCCGCGCCGCCGCCGACCGGCCGAGCGCAGCGCCGCTCCGCCTGCTCCCCGCTCCCGCTCCCGCGCCCGCGCCCGCGCCCGCGCCCGCGCCAGCCCGCTCCCGCTCCCGCGCCCTCGCCCGCGCTCGCGCCCGCGCCAGCCCGCTCCCGCTCCCGCGCCCTCGCCCGCGCTCGCGCCCGCGCCAGCCCGCTCCCGCTCCCGCGCCCTCGCCCGCGCTCGCGCCCGCGCCCGCTCCCGCGCCCTCGCCCGCGCTCGCGCCCGCGCCCGCGTCCGCGCCAGCCCGCTCCCTCGCCCGCGCCAGCCCGCTCCCGGGTGGTTTCAGGGACTTGGCCGCCATCTGCATCCGCCGCACGGCTTCAATGTAACATGCGCAATGGAAAGAATGTGCTCTGCATTCCGCATTTTGCACTCTTTTTTTTTTTTTTTTTTTCTCTCCCGCCATGCTGCGTGACTAATCGAAATGCGCCACGCGCTCCATCAATGTGCAGCTCTCCAGACAGACCCTCGAGTAGCCTCGCTTTCACATTTCTTGGTGTTTGTTGTGTTCTGGATGAATTTGCTCGTTCACACTGTGTGCATTTGAGGGGCAGTTTGTCTCAAACCTGCAGACATGGCAGAGGGTGCAGTTAGAGGGAACGACCTGACCTGACCTGGCTCAATTTAACAACAGGCAACCCACTTAAACGCGAATTTCCAAGCACAATAATGTGGCAATAATGTCAACCCCCGCCAAAACTGAAAAGCTAGCAATTTTATGCACTTTTGCATGAAGAATTTCGAGTTCAAAAGTGTTGCATGAAGAATTCACAATTCAGATGAAAAGGCTATTGTCTTCCTTCTCACACTTTGCATTTAATTTTTCACTTTTGCTTTTGAAAGCAAATTGTAAAATGCAGAGTGCACAAAGCAGGATGTAGGGAGTGCACTCTGCATCCTGTACTTTACATGGTGCATACAGAATACGAGCATGCAAGCACCGGTGAACAGCAAAATATGTCGCTCCATGCCCATGTTGTGCGACCAATCCAAACGCGCCACGCGGTCCTCCAATGTGCAGCCCTAGT
>JBBHKD010000072.1:0-2500 GCA_037447605.1 Zygnema circumcarinatum
TATCCAATTATGCATGGATACTTCCTGCCGCTCAGTCTTCAAAGTCTGGTTTGAATGTTTCCTCCACCAGATCTCCAGCTGGAGGCCGTTTCACTCGGGCTGTCGCCCAAGCTGGCGCAACCCCACAGTGCCTGCTCTACCGTTGAGGCCAGCATTGCCTCAATGTATCGCCGGGTGGTCGCGCTCGGTCCCATCGTTTCAGTGGTGATGGCAGGTGGTTGCACGCTCCTTCAGCGGATTTCAACTTCCATGACCACCGTCCTGCTGTCTTAATCAATCAACACCCTTTGTGGGATCTAGGTTAGCGCGTAGTTAGGCACCGTAACCCGGCTTTCGGTTCATCCCGCATCGCCAGTTCTCTTCAAAATGGCCCGCTTAAAACACCGCCTCAACGCCATCGGTACGACGCCTCGCTACTTTGTTAAAGTTGAGGATAAGTCAAGATGTTTCATCCCTGAGGCCTCTAATCATTCGCTTTACCTGATAAAACTGAACGAGCTCCAGCTATCCTGAGGGAAACTTCGGAGGAAACCAGCTACTAGATGGTTCGATTAGTCTTTCGCCCCTATACCCAAGTCTGACGAACGATTTGCACGTCAGTATCGCTACGAGCCTCCACCAGAGTTTCCTCTGGCTTCGTTTCCTCGGCGTAGTTTGCCATTTTTCGGGTTCCAACAGGTCTGCTCGTTACTCGAACCTTTCACGGAGAGTCATGGTCGTCGGTGGTCACTGCGAAAGAGATCCCGCCAGTCAGCTTCCTTTCGCTTCATGGGGTTGCCACCCACCGGCTCGCATACATGTTAGACTCCTTGGTCCGTGTTTCAAGACGGGTCGGATGGAAGCATTGTGCCAACATCGTGCGTGTGCAGGTCCGAAGGCCGCAAAGCGCACACGTCGCTCCTCGGTCAGCGCGCCGGCATGCACGGGGTATCAACCCCCGCATTTATCCCGCCGCGCTAACCCATGTTGACCAGCGGCCCGCGTCGAAACGGAGGACCGGCGTACCGTTATCGTGACCAGGCCCATATTCTCCATCGCTTCCTCGACGATTTCAAGCACTTTTAACTCTCTTTTCAAAGTTCTTTTCATCTTTCCCTCGCGGTACTTGTTCGCTATCGGTCTCTCGCCAATATTTAGCCTTAGATGGAATTTACCACCCAATTAGGGCTGCATTCCCAAACAACCCGACTCGTGGACAGCGCATCGTGGAGTAGCGGGTTCGAGTCGACGGGTCTTCACCCTCTCTGACGTACCGTTCGCAGGGAACTTGGGCTCGGTNCGCTACANAGGACGNTTCNTTAGACTACAATTCGGAGAGCGAAGCTCTCAGATTTTCAAGTTGGGCTTTTCCCGGTTCACTCGCAGTTACTAGGAGAATCCTGGTTAGTTTCTTTTCCTCCGCTTAGTAATATGCTTAAATTCGGCGGGTGCTCTTGTCTCATCTGAGGTCAAAAATAAATAAATTAAGGTATTATATCGCGCAATGGTCCTCGACAACCCGCCTCCGACGCGATCGGATGTTAATATTATGAAATATTTTACCTCATTCGCGTTTTTTATGGGGGGAACATCGTGGCTCGCTCAGTTGTCAGCGGCAGAGCGAGCGCAGACGGCATATGAGTACGATGGCAAATCCGCATGCGCGCAAGCAAAAATGCAAAACGCAAATGCGAGTGTTTTATCGGTGACGCTCAGGCAGGCATGCCCTCGGCAAATGCCTCGGGCGCAATTTGCGTTCAAAGATTTGATGATTCACGGAATTCTGCAATTCACACTACGTATCGCATTTCGCTGCGTTCTTCATCGTTGCGAGAGCCAAGATATCCGTTGTTGAGAGTTTTCTTTGGTTTCTTTTGGTTTTTTTGCGTTTTTCCCGCTGTCTGTCCGGCAAGCGGACTAGCAAGGGTGCAAAATCTTTTAGTCAGAAAAAAAATGGGGTTTTTTGGTGTGGTGTTTTGTGGGGGAGGTAACCCCCAACCCGAGAGGCGCGAGGGCCCCCTGGTGTCAGGGGGGGGCAAAAGGAAAGTGCGGTGCATCGCGCAGCGAACGCACCCACTCCCACTTTTTGTCGAGCTGGCAGCATAAAAAAACGTTGCCAATCCCGCCAGTTGCGCCTCGCGGTCGCAAGCACCCCAAGAGGAAACACGGTTCGCTGGGTTGCCACAACACCATCAATTGTGGTTTGATGTGTGTCAATGATCCTTCCGCAGGTTCACCTACGGAACGGTGAATTATAAACGCTCGCTCTTTTTCTTTTCCTTTGGGTGGAGAGGCAAACTCACCCACCAAAAAGTGAAAAAGGCAAATGACGTCCCTCTTCGTCTCCGAAGAGGCCCGACTATATCTTAAGCCCTTTCCGTTTGAAAAGACCCACCGCCGTCTAGTCTGTGAACGGCGTCCCCCCAGCACTGCAGTTAATAGCAATGTATGGTAGGGACTTGGCTGCGGATAACCCATGTTTTGGTCAGTGTGTGGTATAGAGTATTGCAGTGTGTGCCTC
>JBBHKD010000082.1:2500-5000 GCA_037447605.1 Zygnema circumcarinatum
GTTGTTGAGAGTTTTCTTTGGTTTCTTTTGGTTTTTTTGCGTTTTTCCCGCTGTCTGTCCGGCAAGCGGACTAGCAAGGGTGCAAAATCTTTTAGTCAGAAAAAAAATGGGGTTTTTTGGTGTGGTGTTTTGTGGGGGAGGTAACCCCCAACCCGAGAGGCGCGAGGGCCCCCTGGTGTCAGGGGGGGGCAAAAGGAAAGTGCGTGCATCGCGCAGCGAACGCACCCACTCCCACTTTTTGTCGAGCTGGCAGCATAAAAAAACGTTGCCAATCCCGCCAGTTGCGCCTCGCGGTCGCAAGCACCCCAAGAGGAAACACGGTTCGCTGGGTTGCCACAACACCATCAATTGTGGTTTGATGTGTGTCAATGATCCTTCCGCAGGTTCACCTACGGAACGGTGAATTATAAACGCTCGCTCTTTTTCTTTTCCTTTGGGTGGAGAGGCAAACTCACCCACCCAAAAGTGAAAAAGGCAAATGACGTCCCTCTTCGTCTCCGAAGAGGCCCGACTATATCTTAAGCCCTTTCCGTTTGAAAAGACCCACCGCCGTCTAGTCTGTGAACGGCGTCCCCCCAGCACTGCAGTTAATAGCAATGTATGGTAGGGACTTGGCTGCGGATAACCCATGTTTTGGTCAGTGTGTGGTATAGAGTATTGCAGTGTGTGCCTCGAGACCCGCCCTTTCGAAAAGGAGTGTGGGGTCCTCGAGTACAAGAACGACGACACACACCACGTTTTCACCAACCAATTTTATCTTTGACGTTATTACCATACCCGAGGTCGTTGCCCTGGCCATACACGTCTTTCGACAAGTGTACTTGGTAGTCAAAGTTTTAGGGATTTCCCGCAATTTGGCGGTGTCGCGCCATCATAGTGGTGGCACTAGCGTTTAAGACCTTTCCTTTTGGAGTTATTTTGGGAGAAATCCCGCGAAAGTCACCCTTTCCGGGCAAGTAAGAGCTTCAGCATATGTCAAGCGATACAGAAGAATATATTTTAACTCTTGTTTTGCAAAAGGTACTTAGCGGTACGACTTCTCCTTCCTCTAAATGATAAGGTTTAATGAACTTCTCTCGGCGTCACCGGCGGCGAACCGCCAGCGTCGCCAAAATCCGAAAACTTCACCGGATCATTCAATCGGTAGGAGCGACGGGCGGTGTGTACAAAGGGCAGGGACGTAATCAACGCGAGCTGATGACTCGCGCTTACTAGGTATTCCTCGTTGAAGATTAATAATTGCAATAATCTATCCCCATCACGATGAAATTTCAAAGATTTCCCAGACGTTTCGATCCAGGTTATAAGCTCGTTCGAGATTCATCGGTGTGATGCTGACCCGAGGAACATCTGAGTCCACGGACCTGTTGTGCCTCAGGCTTCACGTGGTACATAGCGATGGTCCTCTAAGAGTTGTGCGAAGAATCTTCGTAAACTGTTATGGGGCTACGAGGGTCGTTCGTTGGCAGGATTGGCCGGACAGTCGCTCACCCGGCTAGGGCGGCCGTACTTGCCGCCATGGAAATCAGGGAAGAGAACCGATGCGTCGTCCCTTCGCATGTCTGGACGCGGTAGGTTTCGTGTTGAGGTCAGGAATTAGGCCCGCGGGCTCCACCTGGTGGTGCCCTTCCGTCGATTCCTTTAGGTTCGGGCCTTATCGGGAACCCAAAGGCGGTTTTCTCGCCAGGGTTAACGAGTCATCGTGTAACATCCGCCAGTCTAGTCATGGATTTGTAGTTTGAGACTGGGACGGTATCTGAGTCGTCTTCAATTTTGACTTAGTTTCGATTCAATAGAAACATCCTTCGAATGCTTTCATGAGGATTCGTCTTTCATAAAATCAAGAGTTTCACCTCTGACAATGAAATACGAATGCCCCAACTGTCTATTGTCCATTACTCGATTCAGAGACCAACACAATGGGACCAGAGTCCTGTCGTTATTCCACTGTGTATTCAGGTGAGGCCTTGCTTTGAACGCTCTGAATTTCGAAGTAGCATGTAGGCTCCTTTGGCCAACGAGGCCGGGCTTGGGGATGGCGAGGGCCAGGTTCGGCGTGGGGCCAGACCAGGCGAAACCAGCCCAAGGAATCAACTGGGGCGCGGCAAATGCTGTTGGGTGCCGCGTGCTGCTGGACTCAGTGGGTCTCGTTGAGGTTGCGGGTGTGCTCATTCGATTGCAGGACTCGTAGGTGTTGTTTGTGTCACTGCCTCTCCTGTGTGTCCGGGTTGGGTGATTTGTATAGCTTGCTTCCTTGGATGTGGTATCGGGCTCTATCGGGATCGAGACCTAATTCTCAGATCTGGGTGCCGGTATCTGTCTGCCATCGAGGTTGATGGGGGTTTGAGGATGGAGCATCGCCGTACTTGGGGTGGGTGCGTTCGGTGTGCTGAGTTCACTTGTGCCGGGCCGGGCCCATTTGGCATCTGTCGTAGATCGGCTGAGGTCGATTGATTTGCGTGTTGAGATTCCCTTTCTTGGGTCAGGGTGATGGTGCCAT